>JAUMHN010252106.1:0-19686 GCA_032360265.1 Heliamphora ciliata | reverse complement strand
CAGATTCAACTAATCCATTTCATACACATATGCAACCTAAACCAGGATTTAAAGCATATAACCATGTATCAACACGACGTTCCAAAAATCACATCACATGCCTATAAAACTTTAGGTTTTAAAGCATAAACCACGTTTTACATAACGATATCATCTATGTAATTCACTTACATATTCCGTACATAAGTAAACATTTATAAATATGCACATAATCATATAAAACCACGTCACGACACCACCTGCCATGTAACCTGACATCCACACATTGGGATAACCCACACGACCACCACTGGCCTAAACACTACCAACACGGCCATCACAGACCCACGACGCTCACCCGTGCCAACACAACCCAACATCAACCACGCACCTAACCGTGCACCAACAAATCGCATCTACCGTGCACATCACCCACGAGGGCAACACTCAAACGAACACTCGAGGCCATAACATGACCCCGAAGCCAAAACACCACCAACCGGACCCCTAAAGGGACACAAAGGTTTTTGAATTGACTAATTCCCATAAATCAATCAATTGAATACCAAAGGACACCAATTGGAAACTAAAACCCAAGCACCGAACTACCACACAACCAACCAAACCCCAAAAGGAATCCACAGGTATTTAAATCAAGTAATTCTCATAAATTAATCAATCGAATACCTTAGGACACCAATCGAAAACCAAGGAATCAACCCAAAATCACCAACAAAATAGCCCAGAATTCAGTCGACTGGACCTAACCCCCAGTCGACTAAAAAATCCACTGGAAATGGCCAAAACGCCATGAAGCACTATCCAGTCGACTGACCCACGAGGTCCAGTCGACTGATCCTCAAGAACACCAATCCAGTCGACTGAACCTATGAGTCCAGTCGACTGAACCTACCCAGAAACTGATTTCGAGCTATGGTTTCAATCTCCAACCCTCCAATCGAAGCCTCGAAACTCCATTTTAACATCCTCAAACATACACACACCTACGCCTAACACCAAGGCCACTACAGAAACAGCCGATACCCGATTTTAGCCACCAGAACCAACAAAAACCCATTTTTAACCCAAAACCAACTTTGATATAAAATCAGATCTACTGAGATTTAATCGATAAAAACACCCACGTTTACCCATAGCACCCTTATACAACAATAGGGTCTAGAATCCTACCTCGAAGAGTTTAAAACTCGACGCCTCGAACGATGTGTAAAATTGAGCTTTGCTAAAATTAAAATCTGACCGGTTGGTTGCGTATCCCTTGATGCCAAAACCACGGATCCGCTGTTGGATCGCTAGAAATCGATCCCCGGGATCCCGAGAACTTAGAGAGAAGGCAGAGAGAAAATGAAAAACTTACTGGAGAAGTTTTAGAAAACATCTTTTTGAAAATATCTAACTCCAGATATTTATAGGCCTCCAAAATATCTTTTTTTTGAAAATTTTTGAGATTCGCGCCACAACGGCCCACAGCCCCGGGAACCGACCCCGCATGCATATCTAAGCCCGATCATGCATCAAAAGCAATAAAAACATGCTGCAATGAAAACACATAATGCGCGTCCAAAAACGCTGAGAAAGAAAACGAGCCAGGGTCTCACACTCTCTCTCAAGAATGTCTCAGGAAGACCAGGCGAGAGGAAGGACCGGCCTCGTCCGAGCTAACCTCCTTAAAGAGCCTCTCAATGTCGTCATCATCGTCGTCGTTGTCGGAAGAAGAAGATGCAGCTCTGGAGCAACTCCAAGCGGAAGAGACGGATCCTCTCGAGCGAGCTCAAGAAGATGCCTGGGAACCACGACCTTGGGCTGGGGTAGGAGAAGGAGCAAGAGCACGTGGTGATACTATGTCGGCAGCTGGAGCAGGAGGTTATCAAAAGAGAAGTAAGACTCAAAACAGGATAATGATACAAAGTGCCAAAAAATTGAAAAAAGCATACAGGATACTCATAATGACCACTGGCGTAAAAGCAACGCCGGTTGCTCGCATCGAGGCATCCATCTGCTGAACTAGTGCCCTCAGGCCGGTGACCATCAGCATTGTACGGTTTAACCAGGCCTGGTCGATCTGCAAAGAAGAGAGCAGTTCAAGAAAAATAGACAAGTAAGAAGAGTAAGTAACTGAAGGAAAGGTAAAAGGCAAACCTGGCAGATGTCAGCCCTGAACTCCGGTGGTGGCAAAAGAGGGACCGGTAGAGGAAATGGGAAGCCGTACGCTATGGTCTGAACATCCCATGGGATCTCTGGGCCCCTCATCCCACCAGCAACATCTGCAGCAGCTCCGGCAGCACCGGTTCCAGCAGCACCGGCATCAGCATCCTCCAGTGCTCGTCCCCTCCTCTTGTCACCAGGGGCAGCTGGACCAGGACCTAGTGGTCCTAACAGATGGGCCTGGGCCCAGGCTGTGTAGTCCCCTTCTGGCACTAGAAGCTCGGCGGCATGCGTCCCCAACATCACCAGGAGTAAGTCAACCCGGCCTAGAATATCGGTCTGACGCATACAGACTGGAGGAACCATCGGTATCAGGAAGTGATCCAGGTCGAGCGACTGGCGGACCACTTGCTCGCCAAGATAGTACTCCCGACCGAACTGACCCTCCAGTAGGATCCGCCTCGAGGTAAGGTCTCGACTGCGCATCCGATCTGTGTCGGCCCGATCCTCTACTCCTCGCCAAATGTCCTAGTGGACCTGCAGTAGTTCAAAGTACATTAAAAATGCAATGAATGGTGAACAGGGAATACAGTACGGTATGACGGCCAATGTACGGTGATCAGTGTGAACAGAAATAATACCATACAGTATAGTGCAGTGCAGGAGACAGTGTAGTAAATAATATGATACAATAAGCAGAAGATAATGATACTTGGTCAGGAGTAAGCCGGTCCAATGATACCCGAAACCGATCAATATCCTTTTCCCTAGCCTTCTTTCCCTTTAGGTCTCGGGACCACCGAGCTGCTCAGGGAATGACTAGAGGGTCCGCTGCGGAGTTCGCCGGGATATGAAGCCTGGGGAACTCATAGGTCCACAACTGCAAAGAAAAAGATGTCAGCAAGAAAATAATAATAGATAACAAAAATGAATGGAGAACTGTAGAAACTAAACCATACCTCCCAGACCCTCCAGTATCCCCCGATGCTGAGCTCCTAGAGGAACCGGGTCAAAGTCCGTATAAAGCCGTAGAGAGTGGAGAGAGCTGCTCCTCCCCAGTCGTATGAAGCGACTCGATCAAAATGAGCCAGGGCACCGAGGTAGTGCAAATGGATGGTATTCTCCTTGTTCGAAAACAAGGAGGTACCAAACATATACATCAGGAAGCCTCGGGCAACCCACTCGTAGTGGCGGGGCTTGGTGCAGTGAAAATGTCTGAACCGCTCGAAGAACCAAGTGTACCAGACCCAGTCGCGGTCCATTTGCACAGCAATAGCTCCAAGGAAGTACATCAAGGCATCAGTAGAACGAGCGATGGTGGGGTCGAATGGAATAGGGGCTCCTCCAACCCGGATGCCAGTGATCAGCGCAAAGTCAAGAAGCGTCAATGTGGCCTCAACTGTAGTGACATAGAAGGTATTGGTGATATCCCACCACTGCTAGGCCAGGGCTATCAGCCAGACTCGATCATTGCTCGTCCTACCCAACAGGGGTATGAACTGAGTAAAATTGGAGGCATCAACATAAGCCCGGTTGGGAGTATGGAGGGCATCATACCACTCCAACACCTCCCCGGAGGCAGAGCATCGAACCCTCTAACATTGTGACCAGCCTGAAAAGAGAAGACAAATAGGGGATACATAAAAAGCAAACCAAATACATGAAATATGCAGCAGATAGCCAAAAGCAATAAAAAAAACCCTAGGTTCGTGTGTAAGTGACGATCATTCAGTTCTTCAAGCCCTAAAAAACTAGGCACCCTAAGCCCTGGTAAACTAGGTAAATCTTTCTAATCTTAGGTTCGTGTATAAGTAACGATCCTTCGGTTCTTTCAAGCCCTAGAAAACTAGGCATCCTAAGCCCTGGTACGCCAGGTAAATCCTCCTAACCCTAGATTTGTGTGTAAGTGACTATCTTTCGGTTCTTTTAAGCCCTAAAAAACTAGGCACCCTAAGCCCTAGTAAACCAGGTAAATCTTCCTAACCCTAGGTTCGTGTACAAGTGACAATCTTCCGGTTCTTTCAAGCCCTAGAAAACTAGGCACCTTAAGCCCTGATACGCCAGGTAAATCTTCATAACCCTAGGTTCGTATGTAAGTGACGATCCTTTGATTTTTGCATGTCCTTGTAAAAGACTAGGCATCCTAAACCCTGGTAAACCAGGCGAATCTTTCAAGCCCTAGGCAACTAGGCACCCTAAGCCTTGGTAAACCAAGCAAATCTTCCTAACCCTAGGTTCGTGTGTAAGTGACGATTCTTTGATTTTTGCACGTCCTAGTAAAAGACTAGGAATCCTAAGCCCTGGTATGCTAGGAAAATCCCTATCACTTCGTGTCAATCATTCAACCCAAATAATAATAATAATAATAATAATAATAATTATTATTATTATTATAATAAAAAAAAATCTCTTCCCTTTGATATTCGTGTTTTGTCCCTTTTGCCCCAACATTTTAGAATTTTTCTTAATTTTCTAAGAATTTTTAAAAATTTGCCCCAATTTTCTAAAATCATCTTAAAAACTTCTCGAACTTTCTTAAAATTTTCCTCAAACTTCTAGAAAATTCTTCTCAAATTTCTAGGACTTTCTAAAACTTCTAAGATTTTCATAAAATTTTCCTCGAACTTCTAGAAAAATTTTTCTCAAATTTCTAGGATGTTTTAAAAATTTCTAGGATTTTCTTTAAATTTTTATCAAATTTTTAGGATTTTCTAAAAAAAATTTTTCCTAAATTTTCTAGAACTTTTGAAAAGTTTCATTGATTTTCTCTTAAAAAAGCCCCATAAATTTCTATAGTTTGTGAAAATTTGCCCTAGATTTTAGGAGTTTCAACAAAATTGCCTATAATATTATAGGATTTTTGATAAAAATTCTTTCTTCAGTTTTCATGCCCCCAGAAAAAATAAAAGTAAAAATCAACTCCTTAGTTTTTATGTTTTTCCTAAAAAAAAATTAAAAAAAAAAAGAAAAAATTAAAAAAAATTTTAAGACTTTTAATTGCCCCTTTTATTGTTTGTTCAAAACCCTAGTGTCCCTACTGTTTTAATTTCCATTGCACAGGTGCTTAAAGCTAAATTCAAATCTCAAAACATTCACATATCATCATATCATATCATATCATATCATATCATCATCATCATCATATCATGGGGGATCTTAGGCATGCGTTTACGTTTGATATATCATAAAACATGCTTTGATAATTGAACAGTAAGGATAGGGAACCTACCATAGGGCGCTGGCGAGACATGTGCTGATCAGGCTCCCGGAGTAGAACGTCAGCAGCAATGAAGTCTGTGGGCGACTCGTAGCACCGCATCCCACCTGGAAGCAAGCGGTAGGGAACCGGAGCGAAGGTGTGCGGGTCAAAGGACGCTAGGTGGCCCTCTCCAGGATCAGGATCCAAGAAGTCGGCCATCGCAGCCTAGGCAGCAGCATCTGTAGCTGCCTGGACCTTGAAAGCTATCCGTGCCTCCTCCTCAGTGACACGGCGGGAGGCACACTCCGCCTCAAGCACGAGGGTGTCTATCGAAGCAGAAGGAAGCTTAAAAGTAACCTTGCCAGCAGGAAGGCTAGTAGACGTACCCCCGAGAATCCCCATAGAAGAACTCCCAGTAGCAGAAGGGCCTTATCGTGCCCCTAAGTCATCATCGTGGCCAGGACCCGCCATGAAAAGAAACGGGATCACAAACAGTAAAGTGAACATGGTGTGAGAAGGCTTGGAAGCAAAGGAAACAAGATTGAAGTTTGAGAGAGAGTTTGGGAGAGCAAGGGCGTTAGAGAGAGCGAGTGGAGAGTGCACAAATGAGCCTGGTACGCGCGCCTCAAGGACCTTATGCGCGTTTGGAAGTAGCGGTCGCCACCTTCCATTGTAGCGACCGCCAAGTTTTTCAAAGATCACATGGCGACCGCCATGTTGGAGGGGTTTTAAGCTGGCGACCGCCATGCCGGAGGGGTTTTGTCTAGGAGGCCGCCATAATGTCAAAAGCCGCATCATACTCAAATCAGGCGACTGCTAGGTCAGTGGGCCATCATTACTTTGGGGGGGCTGTTTTGTTTTACTTTGTGATTAAATGTTTTATTATGTGTTTTATGGCGTGTATGCATTTTTCAAATATTAGTATGTTTTCAAAAATAATTTGTTAGCACAAATAATTTTCAAAATTTATTCTGTGGTGTTTTCTTCCGATAGAATTTAATTCTAAGCCGTAACTTGGCTTTTAGTTATTTTTATCCTGCTTTCATCCCGAATTTTTAAGTCTTAACTCGACCCATTAATTCGTGATTATCTTTTTTGATAAATTTAATTTCAAGCCGTAACTTGGTTTTTAATTATTTTTATCTCGCTTCCATCCCGGGTTTTTAGGTCTTAACTCGACCTATTAATTCATGGTTATAATTTCTGGTATGATTAGTTTTAAGCCGAAACTTGGCTTTTGATTATTTTACCTCACTAGCGTTCCGAATTGTTGGGTCTTAACTTGACCTATCAATTCCTTGTTGCTCTCCCGTTTAAGATAATTTCTTGGATCTTAACTCGATCCTTTTAATTATTTTATCCCCAGTCAAGTTCTCAGATCTTAACTCGATCTTTGACTTTCTTGTTTGTGCTTCCTTTAGATTTCGATTCAATCTTTAGGATTTGTTCGATCACACCAGCATCTGCATCATGGTAGCATCCACATCATGTTTCTTATTTTGCATCCTTGCATTTTGCCCCAGGAACTACGTTTGGTCTAATCTTTAGCAAAGGGGTACGTAGGCAACTCGATAAAAATTCGAATACGACCAATATCATATGTATGTGTGCTTGTGGCCTAAGATTGGCGACTCGGTCAAATGATTGTTGTCTTTGGATCTTTGATATATTCTGAATCACGCGTTGCTATACAAGTTATATCAAAGAGGAGAAACCGTGGACACCCCAATTTGACCCCGCCCAATCTTAGGTGAATTTGATGATGAAAACAGTTGAACGGTGCTTTAGTTCGATCATTAGGAAGTGATCCAAGATCGGTATTTGAACCCTAATCATCAAAACCTTCAAACCAATGAAATTATGTTGAACCATCAATAACTTGTTATGCAAGTCATTCTCAAAGTGGCGACCATCATGTTCAATGTGCCGACCGTCATTAGAACCTCTTGAAAATCCAAGCCAAAAGTGGTGACCACCACCTCCAACATGGCGACCGCCAATAGAATCTTGTGAAACCTTTTTTATACATAGCAACCGCCACCTCCAACCTGGCAATTGCCAACTACAAATGGCCTGACATGTCCCAAAATGTGATGGCATCTCATTGGTTAAAGAATTCTATAAATACCGTATCCCCTGATACATTTTGAGGATAGAATTTTAGTGAGAGGTTTAGTGAGAGAAACTCTGCCGAGTCGCTGAGCAATTCCGAGCCCAGACGCCGAAACCCTGTCGAAATACCGAGATTCAAACCTCCGACGCCTACATTGAAATCCTAGCTTGGGATCACCATCCGAGAATTGGGCACATTCCCCGACTTGAGGTTTCTTTAGCAATCTAGGTATTTCGTTTGGATCCCCGATCTTTCTAACTCCATTCCCTCTCTTTTAGAGTGATCGAGTTAAATTCTATTTTAATTTGCTTATTTCTTTCATTTACATAGTTAATCTTGTTTACTTCATGTAATATAGTTGCTTTCTTCCTTAGTTGTTAATTTTCTCACATTTCACACTTAACACATTCGTTACTTTCATTCTTTCATTCATTAATTCATTAAATAGCGCTCATATATTTATGACAATTACAACTATTTAATGTTGTTAATTGTTATGATAATGCACTTACATACATATGGATATAGTTGCCAATACTATATTCATATTTGACAATTAAATAGTTATATTTGGTTCCTTTTATTTTTCTAGTATTAGTTTAATTTTATTTACTAGTATATTCTATTTTCTATTTTTTCTTTTTCTTTTCCTTTCCCTTTTTTTCTTTTAATGTAATTTAATTTACTTGTAAATGTTCCATTTATTTTCCTTTTTTTTCTTATAATGTAGTTTTTTTCTTTTTAATGTGTCATTTTCTTTTTCTTTTCTTTTCTTGTAATGTTAATTCAATACCTTTTTATTTCCTTAACCTTAGTTTAATGTTCTTTTAATAGATTTATTTTCTTCTTCTTTTCTCATTCTTTTAATAATAGTGTAATTTTTCTTTCTAGCATTTTATTTCTTATAATGCAGTTTTATTTTTCTTTTAATGTTCTATTTCTTTTCCTTTTTTTTCTCTTTTTTTTCTATAGCTTTATCTTCTTTTTATAATACTTACCTTATTTTTCTTTTCTTTTATTTTGTTAAATCCAAAAAATTACAAAAGTCTTTTAATAATTAAAACCCATTTGTTCATTTTATTTCTTTTATTTTTCTTTTCTTTTGTTTTGTTTAAAATATAAAATGTGAATAGTTAGTCTTTTTTAGTAGTTTGATAGCATTTTCTAAAATTTCTTATTTTGTCTTAATTTTTGTTTTGTAAGCTTTCTCTTTATTTCTTTTTCTTTCAAATCCTCAAACAATTTCTTATCATAAAAGAAACTTGTTATTAGGTTCCATTATTTTGGTAAACTTTTTTAATACAGGAATTTCATATGTTTTTATTTTGGTTATGCTTTTGATAATTTAAGAATATGCATGTTTCATATGTTAGTTTAATATTATGTTTAGAATAGTTTGGTTTATTTTGTAGTAAATCATATTTAGGTAATTTTAGCATCTTTTAGCATATTTTTGTTCTTTTAAGCAAATCATGATATTTAATTTGTCATAAATAATATTGCATGCGGGTGTGCTCCATGTACCATTTAGTTAGAAATTGCATGTCGTAGAACTTAGGATTTTATCCCTTTTGATTTAGAGTAATTCGTACATATATTATGTATTTTACGTATTTGATTTTGAATGTTCTCTCTTTATCTTTACTTTTTTTATTTGCATGTATTTGAGAAATCATATTAAAGAACCAATGATGATTAGTAGAGGCCAATCTTACGGTTGGGCGAACGGGATGCCTAACACCTTCTCCGATTTGTACCTTAGCCCCCGAACTCTCTTTCTCTGGTTAAATATTTTAAAGATCAGTAGTCATTTTATTTTTTTAGTTTTTCACAAAAATTAAGTGGCGACTCTATTTTTTAATAAAAAAGGGATTTTCAAAATTTGACTTTCAAGTTGTTAAGATATTTTTCAAAAATATTTGAATTTATTTATTTTTGAACACATTTTTAAAACCCCAAAATCCTGACGCCACAGCTACATTTACGAGAGAAAACCTAGCTCAACCCAAAATCCTAATTTGACCCGAAAACTCTAAAAAAGACTAAATACTCAGAGGCAAAACCCTAATACTTAGAAAAGTCCCAGGACAGCTTAAATTAAGTAAATAACATAAAATTAAAAATTAAAAATTAAAAATTCTCATAATTAGAATAAAATGACCATTTTGCCCTTAATACATGAAAAAGTCTTAAAAATTCAAAATTTGACGCATAGACACCCAAAATCAAATATTTATACACAATTAATTACTAAAAAATAAAATAATAATAAAAATGATCAAATTACCTTTGCATGGCCGGCCACCTAGGGATATATGCCAAAAAAGTTACTTTTTTCCTTTTTAAGCTTAAATATGATAAAAAGATGTATAAGTTAAGCATTATTTTAATCCAATACTCTTTATACAAGTAATATATATAATAATATAATAATACAATAATATAGGTCAACAAAAGTAAATAAATAATTATTTAAATTTTTTACACAATAAATAAGTCAAAAAATCCCAATTCTAGTCAAACTACCTTAATTTAGCTTAAAAGCTTACACCTATTTAATTAATTGTTATCAAAATTATGATAAATTATGAGAAGACTAAATTAATTATAAATACATTAATATAATACGTTTTAGTAGGTTTAGATACCAAAAAGATACATAAAATTAATATTTTATATATTTTCTTGCACAAAATGGTACCAAAACATAATTTAATACATAAATTAATGCGAAAACAGCTTTTGAGGCTCCCCAAATAGTCCCGGCCAACTCCCCTTGCTGCCAAACCTGATCTTGCAAGTCTCAATTAAATTCCACCTCCCATGCAACCAATGAGGAAATTTAAAAATTCAAAAATTGCATAAATGCCATAATTATTTTTATTAACCTTTTTTCCTATAAAATAGACATAAAACCCTCCCCATTCTCCTTCATATTTTGGCTGAGAGTGAGAGTGAGAGTGAGAGAGACCAAAAAAATTTTCTGAGTATTCTCAAGGGAAGAAGGAAAGAAGAAGAGAGAAAGAAGAAAGAAGGAGGAGGAAATGATCAATGGAGGAGCTATAGAACTAAGTCCATTTCTTTCTCAACATTTTAAGCATCAAAAGAGGTAAGTAAATTCCTAAAACCTTCTGATATCCTCCCACAAAATAACCCTCAATCCATCTCTATAATCAATTCTAAGAAAAAAAAAACTAAGAAAAAGAAACTAAGCAAAACTGAAAAAGGCATTGTAGGATGTAGTTTATGAACTATTTGTGTTTAGACAAACTTTACATGTACTTGCATGTGTATGTTTTTAAGTTTTATGGCTTGTGTGTATTTTGGAGTTTTGATTTATGTGAGTTTATGATATGCATGCAAAGAAAACACATCAAAAATGCACACAACACAAGCTAAACAGCTAAAATCCTAAGTTACCTGATTTTCTAGGCTTACTAACTTTACGCAACAAACTTTAAACTATCATAACTAATTGTAAAAAACTGCTCTTAAAGTGATTTTTATGTCTAGACCTATCTTTGTGAGTTATCTTTCATAAAAAATTGGTTAGAAGAGATTTCATTGGGTATAACTCCAAATATCTCATTTTTGCTAAAGGGTGTCAGATCTTGACCACTCTGAGTTGCAGACCAAAACACCCTACGTTAGAGTGAGAACAGAGCTTAGGTCAAAACATAAAACTTGTAGAGAACATATTTAGCTTTCCTTCCACCAAAACTGAGCCAAAAATATAAGGTCTTGTTGGGTCAAAACACTTCCCAAAGTCACTATTAAGGATCTGTGACTGACAGACCTCTCTGTCACACATTATTGTGAGACCCAAAACCCAACTTTTTAGAAGTCAAATCCAAAAGTGGTAAATCGAAAACATATAGTTAACATATTAAACTAATTATTGAGCACAAATCAGCCCAAAACACCCTCGGATGATACCCCAAAGGATTTGAACACTCTGTTAAAAATACATCATGCAGACCCTTTTTAGGCTTACTGAATCTTTTTTATAAATTGGCCAAAATCTCAAACTTTTTCCAAACAACTTGCCTTAGCACAAAACATGACACTTGTTGGGAACACCATAAGGTAAGACCTCACCAAACATCAGACCCATAGTTCTTGAATTGATGCCCCAAAATCGTGGCCAACAGAGGCCTAATTTCTATGTTTTTCTCTGTAAAATACAAAAGGGTTTTTACTAAAATAAGATAAATGACCTTTTTACCTTAGGAATTGACCTTTGTGATAAATATGAAAGTTATAAAAAATATTTTTATCTAATTGGTGTTAAAATTTCAGAATTTATATCAATGTCTAAGTACTTCAAAACACTGTTGTAACTTTAAAACTAACAATTAAACTTATACCTAAAATTGGCTAATTGTTCGAATGGTGTGTTATTTATGAGACTAGAGTATGTGAACCTTATATGAACTTTGTGAGTAATTAGTATTTTAAAAAAATGCTTTTGATGAAATGAACTCATGCCGATAGTTCGATTTTTTGTTGCTTAAATTGTGGTCGTACTTCGCATGCTTGCACTTGATGCTTTAGCAAGTTGTATCATGTACCCTATCATATTTATATGCCATGCCATAATTAATTGTACACAAGAAGCATTTTGCACACCATGAACATTCACATATTATATCTTGGATTATCAAAGTCCCTTCGTTTCTTTCAAATTGGATTGGGTGACATGGAAATCATTATACAATGGTTGTGGATTTAGGGCGTCCCTGGTTTTCATATTTGAAAATAAAATTAGAGATTTTTATTGTAAAAAGGGGAATTAGGTACCATGGGTTCGTCACTAGCTTTAATTAGACTTTGGGTTGACATCAAATGAGTATCCTTATTTTTAAGATGGGATTGGTCGACCTGGAATAAGGATGGGTAAAATTAGATAAAGATTGGTCCCCACGCCGTTGCCATTGAGTAAAACAGCTATGGCATAAAACTTGGCAATGCATTTACTATTCACAATGAGGCGAGGATAGGGTCGGTGATAAAGAGCCATCAAGTCTATTCTGTAATTCCCGGTGTGGAATTCATGATATTATCCTGGAAGTACTTGGATTGAGCATTTGCATTGCATTCATCTGCATCACGCACTTGCACAATTATTCTTGTATATTCTTGCCCTGTTGAAAATAATAAAATTGTTTATCTCCCTGCCCCTTAAAATTGTATTGGGTATTATACGATATGTATTGTAAGATATTTTGTTGTAATGGTTTAGGGAATTTGATTTTGGGTTTCGGCTCATGGTATTCGTGCCATAAGTAAAGAAGAAGAACAGTTTGAGGAGGATACGTTCGTAGGAGAAGATCTCGAGGAACAGGGAGAGAGGTAGGAGCCGGTTAATCCCAACAGTGCCGCTTGAAGATGTAGGATGCTTTCTTTTTGATCTTATGTTCAGTTTTCAAGTACATAATGTAACTTTTGTTAATTTTTCTGGATAACTGTAATCATTAAGTATGTTGGACAAGATCTGAACCTTTAATGATGTAGTAATTGTCATATATAATTATGAATGTTTGGTTAGAATACTTTTCTTATTTATAGTTACATATACCCCGACATGCCCAGAGGACGGGGCGTCACAGTTGGTATCAGAGCCTAGGTTTAGTGACCCTTCAGGCCTTAGAAAATGGGAGATTACGAGTTCTGTAGCGTAGAAACTCTGTAGAATGTCTATACTTATAATTTATCACATATAATTTTAACAACTTAAAATCTTCACCTTAGGGTTTTTTATATTTTTCTTTCTTTAGGATGGCATCCAACGCAGAACAGGCTGGAGAACCGTGGGCAGCATCAGAACCAGAGGACTCAGACCCTGAGGAAGAACCCACTAAAGAGTAAGACCCGATATATGTGTTTTTGTTAGCATGGATGTTTTCGGACGAGTGGCCAGCTCAGGGAGAAGAAGAGGTGGAGAAAGTTGGAGCAAACAAAGAACCCGATGTAGTAGGGGACGAGGCAGACTTCGAAGAAGACGATGAGGAGGAACTCGAGGACGACAACAAGAATGAGGAGTGAACCATCGCTTTCTTTTATGATCCACTAGAGACACCACCGCCCAAATCAGAGGACGACAAAGAGACAGATGCGATAATTTACTGGAGCCGCTAAGACTATTCCAAGGACAACTGTATTGGCGAGTGGGTTTATGCCCGAGTATTCCTGATAAGGACAGAGAAGTGGAGGAAGTCGAAATCTTTTCCTTGAATTATAGGTCCGTTAAAGGTTCTAGAGGAACACGATGAGCAGCATACCAAATGGAAGTACCGCCAGGGTTTAAGGAGTGACTCAAAGATTTAGACCCGATGGTTGTAGATAGTAATGCTGAGAGATAAACGAGGGATCGTTGACCCACGCAGCTCGAATATCAACTTCGATGATCTAAAGACTTACGAAGAGGTACCGATGGCCATGACAGATAGAGCTCGTAGAGGGCCAGGTAACAATTGGTAATTGGAGGTCCAGTGGCGTTACTACGGCATTTACGAAGCGACTTAGGAACGCGAGGCCGTTGTCCATCACTTCTATCCGCATTTGTTTGTTTAGGCTTCAATACGCTAGGCGTTGTGCTTTTTTTTTGTTTGAAGGTTGTGTGTATGCTATGTGAACTTTTTGAGAACCTTGTACCAGTTACGTGTTAAATGAATTACAAGTATTCGTTGTTAAATTCTTTATAAACTATCTCAAAATCATAAGCTATCTCATAATCTCCAACTAAAATCTACAATATCCCAAAAACATGAAGGCAATTAAAAATGGAAACAACCCCCTAATTTGACACTCTCTTAGATAGTCGATAGATGACCAAACCAACGACAAGTTGACTAACCCTTAGATGATAAGGCACTAGAGTAGCCTAAGTTTTGAGGAAAACGCCATTAAAATCCCGCAACTTCACCCTTACGAGTTTCTTTTCCTAAACCCTTGTATCAACTTCTATATCGGTTAAAATTCTTTGCTTATCTTTCCTTTTAATAGCACCGATCTTCAACAATGCTACCAAGTAACATTCGTAGGTAATCCTTCACCACCATTCATTTTCTAACTTCAATACTATGTCTGACTGAAGCAATTTTGTGAACTCTTGAAATCACAACCTGGGGAGTAAACTTAGATGCTTGAATTGAAATGCGTTAGGCCGATGTAATTTCAGGGCAAATATCTATTTTGGCTACCCGTTGCTTAAACATACCTTTTGTCAAGGCCTGATACTGCACAGATTGGTCCCAAGAACATTCTCTATGTAATATTCATTAGTTGATGATTTCTTATCTCTAGTGCATCTGAGCTTCAATCGACCTCTCGACCCGAGCCAATGGTGATTGCTTTAACTATGACACCTTGCCTAAATTCAACCTATCCCTGAACCATCTGGGTTTCGCCCTAAGTTACTCTAGTCACAGTTATATTTTATACCATTCGAAATTTTTCGCTAAGCACTTACCTATTCATTGCCTTTTGGTCACCTTCTCTAAAACTAGTAAAATTGAGCTAACCACCCTTATTAATCCCCACGTATGTTTGCCCGTCGATCTTCAAAACCTTACCAGTAGGCCTATGAGTGATGACGAACGTCAGGATATTACGTTATTAGGCTTCAACGCATTCATGGAAGACTAAGACAATGCACGGAAACCTCTTAACACCTCTTCGAATCATAGGGCAATCTTTCCTCAACATTACGACTTAAAGTACCGTCAACGTCCGCATTTAACGAAGTTTTGAAGACTGAGGCCCCCGACTGCAGGAATGGTTAAGTAAGGGTTTACTCAACTAACTACACCTTTTTAAAGGAGCCGACAAGTAGAACTATGCTATCAGTAACCTATAGTTAGGAACCACAGCTTCACATCAAGGGACTCATGACATCACTATGTGACAAAGTTTAGACTTTCCCAAACTAGTTCATAGCAGACCCACACATCCAGTGAACTGAAAAGAAAAAGATTCGTGCCGACGGTAGAGAAGTGAAAAACAAGAGATAACCTCAAACTTAGGGAACCCTTAGTATGCAAGTAACGAAAGAATATCTGTACGTATCGATATTCACGTCAACTTTTCTCACCAAAATGATAGTATCCGAATCTAGCCATCCCTGTTTTCAATGAAAAATTTCTGACAACGATATGAGCATCAGGAGCTTGATGAAGAGTTTACCATCAAACCACAATGGATCACGTGACTCGATATTTGCCTCAGACGTACCTTTTACTACAATTCAATTGTCCTAGAGTGACCAATAAGTGGAGAGAAATGATGCAGTCAATGGAAGAGACATCCAAATCCTACATACCAACACATGAAGGACAAACGATGGAACCTAAGAGAAACAGTATAACACTTGGAAAGGTTAAAAAGCATTTGATTATGGACTTGTCGCCATGATTTGTCAAAGACCGCCTCAACAGTACGATAACATTCGAGTTACAATGAATTACCTCTCTAAGACCGCTCGCTCTCTATCCACAGACTCCAGGACACATAGGAAGCTACAAGAAAAAGAACACCCGTAAGATCTGCACCAACATAAGTTTCCTACTATACCTAAACAAGGCCAGCATCTCGCATGGACAGTCTAGCACTAGTTCTGAACTAACAAAAGTATATGCATTAGGAAAATTAAAGGAAACTCTTATCTTCGATCCAGACCTACTTACAACAAACCATTCCCGAGCTAGCTTTTACAATCATATAGGGTTTTGTTTGAACACAATACTACGAGATTATCAATATACAAAATAGAAATAGAGAGGAACTGATTGGTTGGAACAGAGGTCTGCTAGTCAATTAAGTGAATCCCAAAATAAAATAACATAACTTCATATAGAACTCAGAATGGTAGCCCTGCATTGACAATCTACAATAAAGAGCGGTAGGATCTCATTCGATGAGACATTTTATACTAATGAACAGATTGAGTGTCATATAAGTAGAACCAGCTTTAGCAAACAGTTCCGTGACCCCTTTTTCCTTTTCTCTTTCTTAGAGATGGCAGGACAGAGACAAAACCATGGATGTTTAGTAAAAATAGGTGAAACGAAAAAGCAAGTGGAAGTCCCGAGCCTAGCACGAATCTTGCAAGACCTAGTAGCCAATTTGGGTCAAACACAAGAAAAGGCACCCTATGAAGGATCATGGTATTTATCGGACCTAAGGGTATAGAATATCCCAGCACCAGAGAGAAAGAATTTTTCCCGAACAACTGAGGTTTGGATCAAGGCCACAAAGCAACAACAACTAACAGCAAGAGCTTGCTATAGGTACAACCAGCTAAAACATAAGATGATACACTGCCCAATAAGAACTGAAGAAGAAAATTAAGGAGGACCACTACGGAATAACAAGAAGATCACATACTCGGAATCTTACTCTCAAGGTGACCTAAGGAAACAACTAGGAAAAAGGGCACCAAAATTTAAAATATGTTATCAATGTCGAACGCTTGGACATAAGAGATCTGAATGCCCACAACAAAGAGAATTAAACTACAACCACCGTTAACCATAACAGAGTTACAAGGATCAAACAAATTTGTTGCAGCAAGGAGCAAAAAGTGTGAAGAAGGTGATGCAACTAGACTAACCAGAAGGCGATGAGGGGAGTGTCCGCCATTCACAAGAAACAAACTCAACAATCTGTTTCAATTGCAACAAGTTTGGACACAAAGAGTTGGAATGCCCGCTACCAAGGGGAAGAAACTATAATATTCGTAAAAGGAGAACGAGCAGTTTAGGAATGATAATACAGCTTGACCAATAAGAAAATCCATGGGCAGAAAGCTCGCTCTCCCAAAAGAAAAAGGAGTATTCGTTGATGATCGAAGGTACGTCCAAATTCACAAACTCTAAGATATACGTTAGTTAAACTTATTGCATTATCCCGAGAAAGGATACACTCAAGGGACAAAGGCTTTTAGGCTAGCACTAGTCAAACAATTCTCGCGCCACAAGTATGCGAAGTGATCATTGAAAATTTCGTAGTGATCGATTTAAGAAATTAGTAAGATTAAATAACCGTTTTTTCCAAAATATTGAACGTATAAACCCGACCTTGTCCATGTTAGGGTTGGTATATTGAAAATCATATTTTTAGTATTTAATTTTATTTTTTAATAAAATTAATTTTTTATTTTATGAGAATCTTTATAAGCAATGTATGCATATCATTTCTTTGTTAGGCATGGATGTCCAATATTTTGTATGGTATTTAATCTGGTGTGTAAAGTATGGTTTACACACAGAAGATCAGATTTTAGATTCTTGCAGAATATAAGTTTTATGTTCACAGTTTAGATAGAAATGGATATACCATCGGTACGACTGTAGCACAGAGTTTTTTAGTAGCCCTGTCTTGGTTACGGAGAATAGATAATAGCGTCGTCTGTTGTTCCGACGCTCTGTGCTAGTACACTTTTGTGTATTGAACAGGACACATTGTGGTAATTAATTTTGTATTGATTATATAAATTAATTCACACTCCAAGATTATTATGAATTGTGTTTATGCTCTAAATCCTAAAATAATTATTGATTTGCGTATAATTAATATTCGTTGTTTTGATTTATTAGAGAGAGCGATCTTATATGGGTCTAAATTCCCGATGAGTTGAATAACGGTATTATATATATGGTGAATATTAATTATTAACGGAATTCACGTCCCGAATGATCAGGATTGATAATATCCCCTTAAGAATGCTTATAAGTTTTGATCGGGTCAAACCCTGCAGGTGGATTTAATTATCCGGCGGTCAAATAAGTTAAGCAGAAGGGTTTAAAGAATATCAAGATGCCGATTAAATTAAATTGTCAGTAATTAAATTTAATTGGCAGGTATCGGGAATCTCAACGTGAGGAGAAATGGTAAGCATTTAATAGCAAGAGCTCAATGTAAGAAGGTTTTGAGATTATGGGTCAGAGTGCATTTATGGTTCTTTAGTGGTGTGAACTGTAATTCAATATTTTATGAAAATTACAAAAATCGCTACGTCTTTCCATAATTACAGAAATCGCTGGTAGTTATCTGTGTTCCACTAGAAGTCTTACTTATAATTACTCTCCAGGTCCCTACTGTAGCCATATATATACACAGGTAGGCTGAACCAGTTTTATATTATCACATATCATATTTTATCTTTCAATATGAAAGATATCTGGGTTCTACCGGTACGAGTTCTCGATAGTCCGTAGCCCACATTACGTTCGAGGATCGCGTAAAGGATTAAAATAGAAGATCTGACAAGAGCTTCAACTCGGAATCAAATCATAGTTAAAGAATCGATCAACAAAAGGTATTTTTTGTTAGAGCCGCGCAGCGAAAAAAGTTCGAAGAAGACGTCGTGAGCGTAAAAAACGACGTTGTGCGATTTTCATGAAAAATAATAAAATAATCTGATATTTTATGATTAAATATACCTTCAAGAAAGTTGAACAAGTTTCTTTGATGCCGAACAACGATCCGAGACGACCCAACGATCTTCTCACGTATATCCCGACGCACACGACGATCTCGGCGAGTGGGCACCGATCCGGATCTTCGTGTATTCTTGCCTTAGTTTCTCCTCACACTTATCTTCAAAAGGCAAAATATGGATTGTCAAAAGGAAGAGAGAGAGTGGCGGCTAGGTTAGGAGAAATTAGGCTTAGGATTTTCTTTATGGAGCCTCCTTTTAATATAGCCATATATCAAAAAGAATATTAAGTGTATATATATTCTCCTTCCAAAAAAGATAAAAAGATATACACTTAACATAAAATAAAAAACCCACCATCTCCTATTAGATCCGGCCACCTAGGAGGTAATCCCCCTGGCGGCAAAATCGGCATTCAAATTAAATTAAATAATAACCGAAATCAATAAGAAAAATAACCTTGCGTATAGTGGGCTACGTGAGGGATCACAAGAAAGTATAGGACTCGGGCTAACCGTACGAGAAAATCGAATATCCCTAACTCTGTTCCCGAGTTAGATCCTTTCTCGCACGAACCAGAACTTATTCCACTAAATGTTCTGACTGAACTCCCAGCCCTAACTCAAATTATATCTTGAGTCTCCAATTATCAAATGTACTGAATTCTCCTCACCTTTAAGATATAGATTCTCGATAATTAAATTGGGTTACTGACACCTGATTTAATTATCCTCTTCTCCTCGCAACCGCACCGCTTAACCTTTTGATATGCCGGATCCGAAGATCCACTGT
>JAUMHN010251891.1:0-19710 GCA_032360265.1 Heliamphora ciliata | reverse complement strand
CTTGAATCATAACAAAGTTGGTGTCAGAGAATAAACTTTCAAACCTCAAAGCTTAGGTTTCTATACAACACTCCACACTATATTATGTGTAATATGATACGTCTCTATATGTATTAGATTGGGTAGATCAGTAATAACAAGAATAACTCGTGTACTGTAATTAGTACCCATTGGAAGTGTGGATACATGGGGTGGATACTGTCTAACTACCCCACCAACACGCCACCACGGGAACTCATACGAGCACAACCATTGGATATGGATGTGTATGCACACTTTATAGATGGTGGCTCTAACATTTTCCTATATCACGAGATAGCTAAGGTGGAGGATGAGAAATTATTTTATTTTGACACATTGAAGAAAGCTGTGATGCGACACCGTCTTAGAGCAAAAATGCACATGTCTGGTAAAGCAATAACAAAATGAATAATGCATGTCATTATCAGATGTTAATAAATCGAGCCATTGTTAATGGGCATGGAACGCATTAGCCTCCTCCTAGTTTTGTACCTGACCCTGTGCCTGCACCAAACCCAATAGAAGTATGGATGGCCGCACTAGTAAATGCACCAGCAGCAGAGCCAAATGAACTAGGCCAAGCACATGATCCCATACAGATAAAATTCGATCCCTCAAAACAACACAACTGGGGTGTAATGTCCTTCATCGGAGCTGAACCCTCAGTGAACGGACCGAATAATGACTATAAGAAGAATGATAAGTTTGGGATGGGTAGTATTGTGAATTTTCATGGTCTAACTTTACGATGTTTTGCTACATGGATATGTATCTAGTGTTATGATCTAATATATGAATATATGCGAGATGTGTGGTCTGTATATGTGTATTTAGTTTGTAAAAACTATATGTATGGTCCTTGTGTAAAAATTAATGTGTGTAAAAATGTATTATATATGACGTACTATGAGTTTAACGCTATAATTAGTAACTACTTTGATACTAGATCTACAAACAATGGTAAATACTCGCAGAACGTCGTATAATGAAAAGATAGATGATGTGATAACTCGTATAAATACTCAAACGGAAGAATGCGCCATCTGATTCAAGGATTAGCTTAGTCTCATCAAACAACTCAGACAACAACAATAACAACAACAATAATAACAACAATAACCAACGGCCCCTGTTGCCTCTAATACAAGATAATTCTATTCCTAACACTCCACCTCCTATTGGACACCAAGAACCAACTCAAAATCTTCAAGCACCCTAAAATTCAATTGAAGGTCTAAACATCAGGGAATTCCTATAAATGAAACCATTATTGTTTAAGGGAGGAATGGATCTAGTAAGGGTAAACGAATGGATAGCAGTAACAGAAAAGATCTTTGGGGTAGTAACATATAGTGAGACACAAAAAGTAAGCTTGGCAACTTATCAGCTAGAAGGTGAAGCACAATTGTGGTGGAATTCGAAGTAACAAAATGAACCACAAATAAGATGGGAACAATTCTTGGTTTGTTTTCGAGAAAAATATTTTTCTCAATCCCTAGGGAATGCTAAGTGCACCTAGTTTCAATAACTTAAGCAAAGAGGAAGAATGATTGTTTCTGAGTATGAGGCAGAGTTTACAAACTTAGTTGAATATTCTCTACACTGATATATTCGGAACACGTGAAAGCTCATGAATTCAAAGATGGGTTGAAACCAGAGATTAGGGAAACGATTCGACATTTAAGGTTACTCGTCTATGCCGCCATCATTGATCGAGCTTTATTGGTAGAATAAGAACATAATAAGAGTTGAGATTCTTTGAAAAGCGTCAAAAGATAAGCTCGGGAGACTTTGAAAAAGGGAATTTTCAGAGGCAGGATGTAGGAGCTGCAATCAAAGGAAATTAGAAAGTATCGACAACTATTTGTTTAATATGCGGGAAAGCTCACTCAGGAATTTGTTAAAAAAGAATTAGTGGATGTTTTAACTGTGGCGCATAAGGGCACATCAAAAACAATTGTTCGAAACTTGAACTTAAAGCAAGCACGGTGATCAGTAGTGGAAGAAGAAATTAGAATTAAGGGGCAGAAAAGGAAAGAAGAGCACCCTTTGAAATGAAAATAGATAATAACAACCGTCATAGGTAGGGAAGATTGTTTGTTTTGGTACATGAAGACTCGCAGAACGTAGAGGAAGTCGTTACAGATAACTTATTTATTTGTTCACTATCTACTTACATACATTTCAATTCAGGTTCAACGCAATCTTTATATCCTCTAATTTTTCTACGAAACTATTGAAGGCATCGGTACCTTTGAGCCACGATTTACTAATATCTCAACCAATGAGTAGAGGAATAGTATGTTCAATGGTATATAGGAATTGTACTATATCCCTAGGCAATGCTTGTTTATTAGCCGATTTGATCCCTATCAACATGTGATATTTTAATGTTATCCTCGGTATGCACTAGCTTGCTTCAAACTATGCCACCATTGGCAGCGCTTCAAAGTGTGTCGACTTTCGTATTCATAAATGAAGTGAGTTTTGTTGTATTCATAAATGGATATCCCTATAATTCGTGAGTTCCCAGAAGTCTTTCTTGATGAATTACTTGGGACACCAATTGACAAAGAGATTAAATTCTATATAGAAGTTGTTTCGGGAACTCAATCCATATCAAAGACTCTGTATCACATGGCCCCAACTGAATTGAAGAAACTAAAAGTTCAGTTGCTTGAATTGTTAAACAAAGGTTTTATTAGACCAAGTATGTCGCCTTGGGGAGCCCATGTTTTATTTGTAAATAAAAAGGATGGGTAATGAGATTGTGTATAGATTATCAAGAGCTAAATAAGGTCACAATCAAAAATAGGTATTCTTTACATCAGATTGATGACTTATTTGATCAACTACAAGGAGCATGTGTTTTCTCAAAGATTGACTTACTATCAGGATATCATTAACCAAAGGTGAAGAAGAAATATATAAAGAAAATGGCTTTCGATCATGTATGGACATTGCGAATTTTTAGTCATGCCTTTTGGAGTAACAAATGCGCCAGCTGCCTTTATGGAGCCCATGAATAGAGTTTTTGTTTTTGAACGACAAAAGCAAACGATTAGATTGATTTCATAAACATAAAAGTTACAAAAGAGCAATCAAAAAGATGCATAGTTCAACCAAAATGCTAACAAAGCCAGGGATGGTAAGACACTAACCGCAACCATCTCTCGCCCTAGCAAAAACATTAACCTGTAGCCTCTCGAAAAGCTGGATCGTTCTATCAGACCAGATCCAACACCCAACATTGCAGCTAATGAAGGACTGCCGATAGGTTAAAAATCACATCTTCCGCCCATGAATAGAGTTTTCAAAGAGTTCTTGGACGAGTTAGTAATTATATTCATTGATGACATTTTAATTTACTCTAAGAATGAAGAAGAGTATATGAGGCATTTACAGAAGGTATTACAGATTCTAAAGGATCATAAACTTAATGCTAAGTTAAAGAAATGTGAGTTTTGGTTGAAAAAATGTGATATTCTTAGGACTTGTCATTAGAAGTGAAGGCCTATCAGTTGACCACAAAAGATAGAGGTAATTGTGAAATGGCAGACACCTACGACAGTAACTGAGATAAGAAGTTTTTTAGGTCTCGCAAGATATTATCGTCACTTTGTGCAAGATTTTTTGAAGATTTATATACTATTAATGGAGATGACCCAGAAAGGAAAACCCTTTATCTAGAATGAAAAAAGGGAACAAAGTTTCCAAGAATTGAAGAAAAGGTTAACGACGTTACCCGTCCTCACTCTACCAGAAGGAATAGATTGATTTGCCATCCAAAGAGACGCATCAAGGAAAGGATTGAGATGTGTGCTCATGCAGCATGGAAAGTCTTCGCTTATGCCTCGAGACAACTAAAGTCGCTTGAAAAGAACTATTCGATCTCAAACTAGCGGGCGTTATCTTCGCACTCAAAAGATTCCTTGGCGTCGTGCCCGGTGGTTTTGAGCTCTTGGGTTGTGACATCGAGTTGGATGTTATATTGTACTGATTCACAAATGTTGTAGCAATATCTTTCCAAGAACCATTTTTGTGATGCTCTTGACATTCGTAGATGAATTCGGGGATCTCTTATCCCATCAAACTTTTCCTATCACGATACTACTTATTCTCAATAGGAAAACTCGGGATAAAAGGCGAACGAAGGGTAGAGAGATAAACTAATAAAAAAATCAATCATAAAAAAATCACATATTCCTAAAATAAATTTGAAACAAATTGAAAGATTCTAAGAAACTATATGCATCTGAAGAGCCAATAAGTCAACACTTAGTATACCTTCTGAATAGAGTAAAAAATATACCTCCCATACTAGGTAATGGTGCATAGCAATGGTTAGATGATACGTAGTAATTCTTTTTTCCACTCCTAAAGGAGCGTGTGACTAGAAAACTTTCTTGCTTCTCCAACATAGCCTTGGTATAGTAAACTGACTGAGGTATTGGGTTAGCAAAGTGGTGGGTTGGAGAGAGATCATCATGCAATAATATACAATGGAAATACGAATATTAATAAAAAATTTAAAATAAGAAGCAGAGTATTTCGAGTTAAACCCTCTTATTTTTTTTAAAAAGGAAAAAAAGAAAGAAAATCCCCAGTGGTGTTACCAAAAAGTTGTGGCATTGTCCATTCGGCCGTTCCCCTCCCAATTTAAAAGGGGCTCGGGAGCTAAGATACGAGATGGGAAAGATATTAGACACTCCTCTCTCGCCTAACCGTAGGGTTAGCCTCTACTAATTGTTTTTCGATTTTTATTTTAAAAATTTCAAAACTAACAAATATATAAAGTAGGATAAAGAAAGATCATTCCCAAGCAAACAAGGGTCAGAAAATGTACAGCCAGAGCAACTAAAAGTCTTGGCTACCATGTAATATGAACAAAATATTTCTGTTGTGACAACTAAATGTCGAAACCGATACTACAAGTGAAGAAAAGCTCACAATCGTGCCAACCAAAGGTTATGACCGTTTTATCTAAGAAAACCAACATGATATTTTTATATTATATTGTGTGAACTTGCCTAATATATAGAAATGATTTTAGATTCATCCTAATGTTCTAGCACACATTTTCTCATGGAAAAAGTGATTTGAAAAGCATGAACATACATATATCGTATCAAAATTGGCATTACATGCTATATTGAGATGGAAAAACTAACAGAATAACTAAAAATTCTAGTCATAACGATCCTTGAGAGAGGAAAATGGGAGTAAAAATGTTACGATGGCCTAAGGATTCCTAAAATGGATGATCAAACTCAGGCGACTCCTCAATCTACGGCGCCAGGTTGAGAATGCAATCGGTTATTGGGAATATTTCGTATGGTGATGATACCTCCATCTCGACTTGAAGGATCTCAAAATATGATGGAGTATATGGTATAGACATCCTGATTTGACTCTGCCGAATCTTAAGCTTATTTTGGTGTGTTCAATGATGAAAACCGATGGGATGAGGTCTCTAAACGATCGCTGGAAGCGATTCAAATCTAGTTCTCTAAGAAATTAAACCACAAAGATCACAACTCTTGAACCTTGATGCCACAACCTTCAAACCTTGTGACCTGGTTGTTCACAAGCCTAAGTAATTACATCCGCAACCTTTGAACCTTGCGACCGTAATGTTGATTATCACAGTCGCAACCTCTATCCTCATGGTCACAACCTTTAAAGGTGGCGACCGCAAGCTTTGTGAGCCCAGTCTGAGCCTTGAACGTGTCAGCACCTCATTGATTGGTATTTTCTATATAAGAGTACCTTCGATACGATTTTAAAAAAGGGGGACGATTTTACACTGAGAACATTCTCACGGTTTTGAACATTGAGAATGTTCTCAGTGTAATATGCCACCCTCGATTTGCTGTTATATTTCTTTGACTTCTTTAGGCGGTTTTGGGTTTGGATTTGCTATGATGTTTCTTTAACTTCTTTAGGTGGTGTTGGGTTTGGAGTGGTTCACTCACATTATCTTTACTCCACTGATATTTCAGGATATTGATGGTGCATGAACAGTCATTGAAGGCCTTGAAAGAAGTTAGCGAATTATATGATACGTGGGTTGTGTATGATCAAAGAAAACTCTATAATGCATGTGCTGTTATTTGTATCTAATGCCTGATATTTCAGAAATGCTTCCTGAAAAATGGAGTAATTTGAACTTAATAGGCTGTCTTCAACCTTTTTCAATTATATCCTTTTAGATACAGGATACCTGGAACAATCCCAAGTCCCTACGCGATGAGATCATATTCTGGTACTTGTGAAATCATTAAAGCAAATGATGAGTTGAATTCAGTTCAAAATTCTTAAGGTATTCGTCAAATAGTGGCTCATGATAAAGGTCAATTGCCTCTTTTGCTCAAACTGCGATCTGATAATTCTCTAGAAGATGATATCGATAAGCTCTTTGAGGCAATTAACAATTCTGTCTTACAAATAAACTGTGAGAACATTCTCTCACACACACCAGCGAGAATGTTCTCACTGTTTGTTGACACTAAGAACATTCTCACAGTTTTGAACATTGAGAATGTTCTCAGTATTTTTTACTTCGGATACAATTAATTTATTATTTCGGTTCTTTTTCATATATTTTTATAATCGAAACTATTTATTACGTAATATTTATTAAGTAGATTATTTTTATAAAAAATTAAATTAATTAGACATTTATAGTATTTTGAGTAGATAACATTTGTTGAAATACAAATGAATGGTAATATAATTTTACAAAGATAAACAAAAACAATCAAATCATGTAGTTAGAAATATTCAATTAACTTAATTTTTTTTGTTAGTAATAAAATTAATAAATACTACAAAATAAACGATTGTATTATAATAATATATTAAAAAAATACAATATATAAAATCTTTTTAGCCTTAATCAAAGCATATAAATATTTAAATTCAAATTCGGTTAAACATTTCGGTAAGATTTTTCGGGAGGTTTAGCTTTCCCTTTATCTAAAAGGTTTTTGGTGGAATTTTATCTTACTGGTCGATTACGACCTAGCCTTGTGAGATTGGGTTGTGATGGAACACATTTTTTATATTAGCTCGCATACTGATCTTTCATCGCGAATTTGTTATTGATATTCAAATGGTGCTTTGGTGGGTTCAATTTGCGGGATGAGAAAGTGGTTCGTGTCGTGTCGTATCGTACTAAAAATATTTATTTAAATTCTAAATTTAACAAATAATCTGTAGGATAATGACTAAAGTCTGAATATAATTCTCAGAGATTTAATGCGATTAAGATTTATTTATTAAAATATTTTATTAATATTTTTTTTTTAGAAAAAGTGTTTGATTTGTATTCTAATTCTAATTAAACTAAATAACTGAGAAATTTGAATTAGAGTTCAAATGAGAAAGAGATTCCTAAGAGTTAGAATTCTCTTTAGCCATTAGTTCTAGTGTCATTTAAACTCTAGTTTATCTTTAAATGATTCCATTTAATTCTATCGCGACTACATGACTAATTAATAATTTCAAGAGAATAAACTCGAATCCAAACCTGACATACTCTATCCAAGATTTTGACACAGATCGTCCAGAGCATGACCCGTCCTGTCAAAGTATAAAATATCTCACGTTCGAATATCGAAAAGCAATTATAACAGTTGTATGATCTCATTTTTACAATTACATAAAATAAAAACAAAAGCAAAATATTTAAATTAAAAACCCGTTGATCAGAAATCAATGTCTCAAAATCACACAACGAACTGAATTCGAAATAAAAATAAACAAAAGAGTTTGAACTACTCCTAAAAATACCGAACTAGGGATTCATCATCTCTTAGGAAAAGAAGAAGCCTAGCCGCTTATGTTGCGGCTTGAAAACATGAAAAGTTGAAGAAGATTTGAGCCTCGAGCCTCTGTCTTCAACTTCTCGATACTTCCCGAGCCTTCCAGATTGGCCGCCTCACGTCGCTTGATTAGTCGTCTTCTGATTTCAGAGATACCCGAATGAAGAACCAAGGCCGCCTATTTATAGGTGAGCTGTTCGTCCAAAGTTGCAGAGTTGAAGTTGGACACTAAATGCGCGTTCCGTCGAGACGCAACTTATTCTGTCCGCACAGTTTGTATTTTCGTCCTGATGCCGGTTGATTCTGTCCAGACGTAATTTCTTTTGGCCTGGTTTTGTCCGGACACTTGGTACTAATTGCCTGGACATTTTTCTCCTAAACATCTTCCGTTCGGACATGAACATAGGCAATTTAGATGAAATATCTTTTGGACCACTTTCGTTCGGATGCGGATTCCATCTGTTCGGACACAACTTTTATGAAAATCTCCTTTATATCCCTTGTCTCCATTTTGTCCCGTTTTACCTTATTTTCTCCTTTAAGCCACTCCATTTGATACTGTTGATAAAAATACTACAAAACAAATTATATAACACGATTTCGAGGCCTAACATAGTGTATTTTGCGAAATACGATCAACACTTTTACATACCGATCACACATCTCAACTTACACTTTGATAGTCCTCTTACAAAGCAAAAACAACACTATTCCATTACCCCACAAATAAATTTTTTGTTTTTTGTTTTAAGAAGATCAAAGTAACAAACTATATAAATACTATCTCCAACATTGAATTCATACATCCTCTTGGCGAACTGCTATTTTCACAAAATTTTCACCACTAAAATTGGACCTGCCGTGTATGTGTTGACTCAACCATTTGGATCAATCTTATGCTTCAGAATACCTAAAGTGCAAATTTCTATCAAAACTATGTCTCGATTTCAATCCTCACTAGGTATTCACTCACAATAAATCATTTAGAAAACTTGCTTATGTATGCGCACTCATTTAGTATGCAAAAGAAGTAATGTATAAATAAATCAAACAATTATGCCAGCATACTTTGAGACTCAAAAAGATCAAATAATGCAAAAAAGACTCGTAATCTCGTGATTAGAACGCCAAGTGTTGAGAAAATTTTATGCAAGTCTTATCTGTCATTTTCAATCAATTATTTTCATGCATTAGATTATATCTCACCTAGGATCAAATAGGCCTTTATTTTTTATTATAACTTTAGGTAAAGATAAAATGTATCTATGCTAGGGTAAAAATTATAAGGTCCTAGAACAGGTCATCATGTAGACATTTCTCACATCCCATATTCTTTTCTGCTCTCACACTTATCTTTTCCAAAGATCGAAAATTATTATTATTATTATTATTATTATTATTATTATTATTTTACCTATTCAATATACTTTTGAACACTCAATTGTATCGTCGAAATATTTTTATCCAACTCTTTTGCATTCTTAAATCCTCTTCGATTTTCAACTGTATGTACTCATCATTTTCATTTTCCGTTCACAAGATATTTGTAGGTATCATGGGCAAACAAGAAAGAGGCTTAAATATAAAAGGCTCAAATGGGAACTAGGTTCAATTGAATATAAAAAATACGAACATGCTCAAATATATAAACATGACATAAAATTCTTCCCCATGTTTAACATAATCTTTTGCACAGTTCTTATTTTTAGAAAATTTCAAATTCAACTTACATAAAAAAATTCACGACTTTTGGCCAAAAAGAATGAACAGTGAGATTACATATTGACAATTTCATGCTAAATAATTTAAAAATGACTAAATGTAGCAATAACTCGCTAAAAATTTATGAAAGTTTCAAAGACTAACAAGGTAATGTCTCCACCTTATTGTTTTTCAAGTCATTCTTACTACAAGTATTCATTAGCATAAAATCAATTTCAACAACCAAGTGTGTAGTGCTAGATTGTGCCAAGTGTACACTTTCATAGTTTATTTTTTGCAAAAATAGTAATAGGTCAAGAATACTGCATTCCTTTTTTCTCTAGGGTATTAAATGTACAATTTAGATATTTAAACTTCTCAAATAAAAAATTTATCAACAATTTGGCAAATTACACAATAGCACCCCTAACTTGAATATTGCATTGTCCGCAGTGCGAACAAAAATAATCAAGAGGAAAAAAAAAATTACCATGTAAAGGAGGAATCTCTAAACATAAAACATGAAATAAAAACTCATACAACTAACCACCGGAAAGTAGAGAAAATATAGACAGATAAAATAGAAGAAACTGCACTTTTATTATGGGCCAACTATGTTGATCACATAGAAATAAAAGAAAAAAGAAAATACATAAAAAGAATAAAAATGCCCTAAGAGCCTACTAACTGTGGGACTAAATGGGGTAACAAGGAAAAAAATCTAAAGAAAAAACAAAAGAAAAAAAAGCATCAAACGAAAGAGGGAGGAGATCCATGCTGAGGAGCCAGACCAAAATGTTGGAGTAGCGCACGGAGCTGCTCATCGGTTCACGCTTGCCCTGCTGTTAGCGCTGTTTGGCCCTCCTCCAGCGTCGCCCGGTTGACCTCTAGTCGGTCCAACAGATCATTTAAGGTCTTATAGGTGCTCTCGGTTAAAGACTAAGTGGAGGAGGTTGGCAATGAGGAGGAGGATGCAGGTGTGAAGCCCGAGTGGCTGGCCGGCTCCTGAGACGGTGGATGTTTGAGATTAGACCAATGACTCAAAGCGAATCGTCTATTCAACCATGTTACATGATGATAGACATTGGGTGCCGGGTCAGGGAGCTCGATTAGAGACAGAATATAAGGGACAGAGTTAGAGGAGGTTGCAGCCAGAATGAGAGGGAACACGTTGTTGGCATATGGGAGAAGGCGGGTGGCGCGAAGCGAGTTGATGAATTTCATCATCTTGCCTAGCATGAAGCGGGGAATAGAGAAGGAGGCGCCGGTGTGGATGGTGTAGAGGGCCTGAAGGAACGCATGGCGGCGCTTATCCTTATGGTTAATGGGAAAAATATTTTTCTGTAAGACGATGTCAAGGAACCATAGCGGTTCGGTGAGATCGCCATGGTGGGGAAATGTAGCCCCATGGGTGGCGCAACCCTCAGAGACAGCCAGTGCCATGTCGGCGGCTATGACAGAAGCGGGAGTGACGGACAGGCGGTTGACAGCTTCATCGTCCTCGGTGTCGAAGATGCCAAGGACTACAGCGATGTGGTGGACGCCGAATGTGAAGTCGACGTTGTCGACAGAGGAGATGAGGTAGGAGGTTAGGCGGTCACGGTCCTTGTCGCCCACCCAGCCAAGGTTTTAGTAGAAGAGGCAAACAAGGCGGGAATAAGGCAGCGGAAATGGACCGAAGAGGCTGTTAAGGCGGCAAGACTCTAGGAGTTGTATGCATTAGAAGGCATACTCGTCAAACCACAAAAGGCTTTCACCAACCGAAAAGGTGGTAAAGTGGTGGAGCTCGTGGGCGGACCATTGGTCAAAAGGCACATAAGAGGATGAGTGGTCGAAGCCACAACCCCGCTTGGTAGATCGACGAGAGGAGGAAGCCTTGGAGTGAAATTGAGAGAGGGAGAGAGTTTTGAGAGTGAGGGAATGAGGTGGGAAGCCTCTTATTTATAGATGTGAGTGTAATGTGATCCCAAGAGGGGGTGAATTGGATATTTAAGAATTTCTTTCAAGATATTCTACTTTAAAGCATGCAATATATATTTTCTTGATCTTATGTGAGTAAGTTAATATTTAATCAAAATGTAAAGATAAAGAGTTTGAAGGTTAGAGAGATTGAAATCGAGATTTTTATAAGGTTCAGTGCACCAGCCTACGTCCTTGCCTCTAGTAACACGCTTCAGGATTTTCACTAGTCCCTCCTTATAGGTGAAGATACTTCTCTCATTCACAAGGCGGAGAAACCTTTACACCAAGAGCGTACAAGCTCTTAAACCAAGTGATATTTCCTCACTTGAAAGAAGGTTAAGACCAAGTCTCAATAATGTTTTGATGAAGAATGTGTACAAGAGTGGGCTCCTTCAATGAGCAAGTAAGTACAACACTATATCACACTAATTCACTCTCAAAAAATATATCAAATGAAGCTCAATGAGATTTTCTTAGTGTTTCACGCAAGTATGAGTAAGAATGTGAGATATGAGTGCTCAAGAATGAGCAGTAGATGAGTATATTCTTTTAAAAGCTTCTTGTGTGTTTTTGTATTGATAATATGGACCTTTTATAGACAAAAAACCAAACTAGCTGTTGTGGCTGAAGAGTTCCCAGAAAAACTAACCGTTAAACTGTCAGAACTGTCATTCAGCACAATTCAGTCGACTGGGGGCAATATTCCAGTCGACTGAACCCATAAAAAGTCCATTCAGTCGACTGAGATTAAGGGGATAGTCGACTGAACCTTTTAAGGTTCTTCAACTTGATTTTCCAGAAACATTTTCAGTCGACTGATTTTGAAATTTAGTCGACTGAACCATTGAGGTTCAGTTTTCATACTTTGAAGATCATTTCATGAAAGTTTTGAATGAAAACAAGATCCTTATGAATTTTGATATGTTTAAGACACAATGTAAACTTGTTTAAAATGTTTCTCAATCTAAAAACAAGTTTAGGTCATTCATAAAACATTTTGCCATTTTAGAAAAGAGATATGCATGAGTTATATCTTTTTACTTTTGGTTTCCTATGAGCTTCAAAGAGTATATTAAAAGAGTAGTGAACTTATATTGATCCTATTTTGCAATACAAATGAAAACCTTAAACTAAGTCTTCAGTGCTTCGTCTTTTGCATTGTTTCAAGAACTTGTTTATCGAAGTATTTGACTTGAATATGGTTCATGGCTTTGACTTTGTATCTTTAATTATGCTTAGCACGTGTTTCCGATAAATGATTTCAATTTGCATAATTAGATACTTAGATTTTGTTATCATCAAAATGGTCATTGAAGCCTTATTAGGCCAACAATAGAGTTGGCAAGTTCCATCTAGACCAAAATAGGGGCGTCCAGACAGAATGGCTGGTGTCCGAACGAAAAGGGAAAATGTCGGGACAGTTTGGGGCCAAAAACATTTTCGTCCAGACGGACTGGGGGATCGTCCTGACAGAGAAGATATTGGAGCTATGGTATCCAGATGGAATTTGAATCGGTGGAAAGGGAAGAGTTACGAGGCTAAAAGCGTTAATGGCAAGTGCTAAAATGTCGCCTCGATTTGATGCCATCCGGACAAAACTGAGGGCGTTCAAACGGTTTTGATCGGTGCAGGTGTGATGTGTCAGCTTAAGGAAATGAAGGGACAGGTCCGTTGGGATTCTGTTCGGACATAAGGACGTCTGTCCGGACACAAGGATAAATCATTTAATGCTCTGGAAGCTGAGGTGTCATGCCGTGTCAGGAAAGGATGGACCCTATTTCGTCCAGACGAAATAGGGGTATCTGGACGGAACTTTTTTTTTGTTTCTCTCCTTTTTTTTACAAAATTTAACTCCCCCAATTACTAAGAAAATATGGGTTCCCTCATAGTAGGGCTAAGTTTAATGTCTTCAGCAAGACGTGGTGCTCAGTCACCAAGTCAAGAATGCGGGATTAATGAGATCGGTAGAATCGATGGCAGGGTCGACAAAAATATCGTTAATGTACGGTTTCAGACGCTGGGCATTGACTATGAGATGCTTACCTAAGCGAGGGTTGAGCAACTAGCATGCACCGTAAGGGTAGACGTGTGTCACCACAAATGAGCCATCCCATCGAGATTGGAGCTTACCCAGAAATAATCGTAGCTTGGAATTGAACAACCACACATTTTGATTCGACTCAAACAACTTTCGATGAATGTATTTTTCGTGGAAAGATTTCGTTCGAGCTTTGTAGGTATGAGAGTTCTTGTAAGCCTCGTTACGAATTTCTTCGAGCTCACTAAGCTGAAGCTTTCGGTGGGTACCAGCATCGGCCGTATCGAAGTTATAGGTTTTGATGGCCTAATAGGCTCGATGCTCTAGCTCGACCGGATGGTGGCAAGCTTTGCCAAAGACAAGACGATACGGGGGTACGCCTATGGGGATCTTGAAGGTGATGAGATAGGCCCAAAGGGTATCATCGAGCCTTTCGGACCAATCTTTCCTATCAGAACGGACGGTCTTCATCAGAATATTTTTAACTTTCCTATTGGATACCTCGACTTGGCCACTAATTTGTGGATGATAAGGAGTAGCTACCTTATGAGTGATGGAGTAGCGGCGAAGTAGGGCATAGAAGTACTTATTTAGGAAGTGTGTACCACTGTCACTGATGATAGCTTGTACAAAAAACAAATCGACTGAAGATATTGGATTGAAGAAATTTGACCAAAACTTTGTGGTCATTTGATTTAGTTGCTACGGCTTTGACCCATTTTGACACATGGTCCACCGCTACTAAGATATACTTGTAGCCATGTGACGGTGGAAATGGTCCCATAAAGTCGATGCTTTAAACGTCGAAGAGTTCGACAACAAGATGGGGTTTAGGAGCATCATGTCTCGGGCAGAAATTGTGCCAATATGTTGGCAGGGAAGGCAGTCTCGACATAACTCATGAGCATCTTTGAAGAGAATGGGCCAAAAGTAATCGAACTGAAGGACTTTAGTTATCATCTTTTTGCCATTAAAGTGTCCTCTACAAGCAAGAGAATGATAGAAAGTCAGAATGCTAGCCACCTTAGATTTGGGGACACATCTACGAATCACTTAGTCGAAGCAGTATTTAAAGAGTTTCAGCTCTTCCCAAAAGTAATATTTGATTTGAGAGAAGAACCGGTCTTTATCGAGTTTGGACTAGTGAGAGGGAATGCATCTAACTACCAAATAGTTGACGATGCTAGCATACCATGGGTGCTGGATGCCTGTGATTGCTAAAAGTTGCTCGTTAGGAAACGAGTCTCGTAAGGGAGTAGAGCCACTAGATGGGGGCAACTATAAGACGGGAGAGGTGGTCAGTTACAAAATTTTTGGTTCCCTTTTTATCTCGAATCTCAAGATCAAATTCTTTCAAGAGAAGAATCCAGCGGATGAGTAGGGGCTTAGTGTCCTTTTTGGACAGCAGGTGTCGAAGGGCAGCGTGGTCTGTATAGGTGATAACTTTCAAGCCTAAGTGAGAAGACCTAAACTTCTCAAGCGCAAAGACTATAGCCAGTAATTCCTTCTCGGTGGTGGGGTAATTCAACTGTGCATCGGTGAGGGTCTTACTAGCGTAGTACATAGCATGTGGTAGGCGATTGACACGTTGACCTAAAATAGCTCCTACTGCATATTCCGACGCATCACACATGATCTCGAAAGGAAGTAACCAATCGGGTAACTGCATGATGGGTGCTGTAGAAAAAGAGTCTAAGAGCTGCTCAAAGGCTTGAAGGCAAGACTCATCAAAGATAAAAGGTGCATCCTTCATGAGAAGGTCACAGAGTGACTTAGAGATCTTAGAGAAGTCTTTAATGAACCTACAATAGAAACTTGCATGCCCTAGAAAATAATGTACATGTCGGACAGAAGCTGGAGGAGGAAGCTTGGATATGAGATCGACTTTGGTTTTGTCAACTTCAATCCTCATTTTTGAGACGATGCGGCCCAACACAATTCCTTATTGAACCCTGAAATGGCTCTTTTCCCAGCTGAGCACAAGATTCATCTCCATACATTGTTTGAGTACTTTTATCTGATTTTGGAGACAATCTTCATATCAAGACCCGAACACTATGAAGTTATCTAGAAAGACTTCTAGGAATTTCTCAACCATATCGAAGAAGATAGCCATCATGCACATTTGAAAAGTCGTTGGTGTATTGCACAGTCCAAAAGGCATGTGTCGATAGGGGAAGGTGCCAAATGGACAGGTGAAGGTCGTCTTTTTCTAGTCCTCGGGATAGATGGGCACCTGGTTATACCTAGAGTAACCATCTAAGAAGCAGAAGAAACTTTGACCCGATAGACATTCTACGATCAGGTCAATGAAGGGCAACGGGAAGTGGGCTCACCCACTTACTGTTAGAGATGGGGTAAATGATGCTAACGTCAAGTAATTTCACAACCTCCTTTAGGACAACCTCTTTCATGTTTGGGTTGAGTCTCCGTTGCATTTCTTGGGTCAATTTTGCATCATCTTAGCAATGGATGGAATGCATGCAGACGGAGGGGTCAATCCCTTTCAAGTCAGCGACTAACCACCCTATGGCTCCTCTATAGTTTTTCAAAACCTCTACAAGTTGACTTTCCTGGTTGGGAGTCAAATCATAGGCAATGATGGTGGATAAGATGCAATTTGGCCCTAGGAATACGTACTTGAGCGAAGTCAAGAGTGGCTTTAGCTCAAGGTCTAGTTGTGAGTCTAGAGAGGGCATAGTAAGGATGGAGAATAGAGGTGGTAGGGGCTCGAATTGAGACCTCCATGGTGGAGTGTCAAGATAGGTAGCGGATTGAAGAAAGGAATTGACCTCACTAATGGACTGCTCGACATCAAAGGTGTTAACTCCATAGTGTGCTAAACACGTCTCTAAAGGGTCGTCACCGAATATGAAGGGTAACGCTGATTCGGTGGCATCTTCGATCACGTCAACTGCGAAACAGTTAGCTGAGGGGGCTACTAAGAGGCATAGAAGATGTTTAAGCGCAATTTCATATTCCTAAAAGAGACATCTATCACTCATGTTCAGTAATTAATACATGCATTGGCCGTGGCCAAGAAAAGTCTGCCGAGGATGACGGGTGTCTGTTGTCTAAGCTATGGGTCAGGCTTGGTGTCGAGGATGATAAAGTCGACAGGAAAAAGGAACTTGTTGACTTTGATAAGTACGTCCTCAATGACTTCGTGAGATACTTTAATGGACCGGTTGGCTAGCTGAAGCGTGACTGGTGTCTATTTGAGCTCGTCTAACCCAAATTGCTCATATATTGAGTAGGGGAGGAGATTGACACTAGCTCCTAAGTCGAGAAGTGCACGATCGATCGAGTGATCGTCGATGACACATGATATGGTAGGAGTTCTCAGGTCTTTGAGTTTGGGGATGTGTCGTATCTTATGACGGCACTAACTTATTTGGTGAGGAGGACTTTTTTCAAAATGTTTGTTCTTGACTTACGTTTTTGGGTGCAGAGATTCTTAAAGAACTTAGCATAAGAGGGAACCGGCTTTGTGGCATCAATGAGTGGCAGGCTGATTTTTACCTGCTTGAAAAGATCAAGAAAAATCTTAAAAATTCTCATTCGGATTAAAGTTGAAAAAAGTTTACTAAATATGAAAAAAAAAATTTAAGTGATTTTCTTGTTCTAAATTTTTATTTTTTGTCATTTTTAAAAAATGTTTTGTGATTGAAAAAACTTAAAAAGTATACTCATTTAAATTAATGTTTAAAAAAATTCCTTAAAACTGATAAAAACCATGTAAAAAATGAACAACGCGCTAAAAAGTTATGTTTTCATTATATTGGAAATATTATATATATTTTTTCTTTGGCTTGCTTTAGAGTTCAACAAATCAATACTAGAGAAAGTTACAGCAAACCAGAAATAAATAAAGCAAACCAATTTTAAATCAACAAAACGTGCCATGAACATTTTAACTAGATTAATGACCATTCGATGTGAAGTATGTAGCTGGTGGACAACGACGCATGATTGGTCAGTAATATAAAAGGTCAATTGGGGTGTTTGGCTGAGCTTCAATGGTTAGTTTTTAACATCATGTTATTAATTTTAATAATAAGTTAGTTTTTAAATATTCATAACTTTTGTTTTTAGTAGGAATGGCAATTTTTTCTGCCCTACCCCACCCTGCACGTTCGTGCCTCGCTATTTATGGATTTTTTCAGCCTCGATAACAAACGGGGTGGGGACGGCATTTGTTTCTCCGCGCCGCCCCCGATTACATAAGACAAATATTTTTAAAATATAAATACATGTATAAAATTATATTTTTAAAATATAAAAAATATAAAACATTAAACTATTATATTTATTTATTGTTTTTCTTCTCTATTATTACATTTTATATTTTTAGTTCTATTGATTCATTAACTACTATTTTTATTTATTAGATTATTTATAATTTTAATTAATATCACTCTTTTAAATTCTAAAAATTACTCCAAAATATTCTCGCCCCCACCCCGTTTCTTGCTTTTTTCTCAATATTTTTTCTCATTCCTGCCCTGATCAAATAGGGGACGGGAATAAAAGAGATAATTCCCGACCCCGCCCCACACCATTACCATCCCTAATTTTGAGTTATAATTATTTTTTTTCTATTTTAATTATAAGTTAACAATATATTACCAAATACTTAAAATTTATATAATAAGTTACAATGGTTGATGTGACATGAATCTATTAATTTAAGGGCTCATATTCATTCTAAACAATTCAACAGTGAGATGAAGTTCATTTGGACTTTTGTATTTTTGATCGCTTATTATTTAATTCAAGTATAACTACCAATTAAGATGTTATAATTATATATTTTTAATTAATTTGTTATTAATTAATCCGAGTATTTAAACAATCTATTGATTTGTCACTACTATTTTTTTTTATATTTTTTGTCCCTTAAAACTTCAATCGTCATTGCAAGTTACTGAATAATTTTAAAAAAAATAATTATAGTGTCTTTAGGCACGGGTAATACCTAATTTCTACTACAAGTTACAATTTATAAACTATAAGTTTCAGCAATGCCAAACACGACCATACTAATTTCCGACTTCAAAAATTAGAAAAAATTATTAAATATTCTCAAAGTACAATGTAGCGTCACATCCGTAGTATTTTCAGCTAATAAAAAATATCATTGTATACTAAGAGGGCCACCTTTTGTCTTCTACTTACTTAACAAGGGTAAGCCACAATTATTCTACTTAACGTATTTGGCTGAGCTTTAATGGTCAATTTTTAGAATTTTATTATTAATTTTAATAATAAATTATAATATTTTTTAAATACTCATAACTTTTGTTTCGAGTTATAATTATTTTTTTATTAACATATTACCAAATATTTATAATTTCTACTACAAGTTACAATTTATAAATTATAAATTTTAGTAATGCCAAACACTCATAATGGACCATAATGATTTTCGACATCAAAATTTAGAAAAAATTATTAAATATTCTCATAGTACCATGTAGCGTCACTTACGTGATATTTTTAGTAAATAAAAAATATCAATGCATACTAAGTGGGGCCACTTTTATCTCTTACTTATTTAACAAAGGAATCACCATTATTGTACTTAAAATATTTTTACTATATAATTAAACAGGAACACCATATGCCATGTACTGATGTAATACTCAGAGAGTATCGAATAATTACTCAAAATTTAAAATGTAGATCTGGTATTTGGGGTGTTTAGCTATTGTTACTAATTTTTAATTTTTTGTTACTGATTTTAATTATAAGCTGTAATATTTTTTAAACATTCACAATTTTTACTATAATTTTTAATTTTTTTTATTTTAACAGAAATTATAATTTTTATCAATACTCACAAATTTTACGACAAATCATAATCTATAAATTACTATAACTCTAAGCACCCGCATTAATTGGTCAGTGACCATTGCATTTAACAATTGTGTCACGATATCCTGGTATCTAAACAAAGGTTATAAATTAAGAAAGAGGGAAAGACGAAGTCCTGGGAATGTTTGCTTAAAAGCACAAATCAAATTCCCTGTCTGTCTAGAAACTTTTGTTATTCTTCGCTTCTCTGAACCTAAAAGCTCTGTGTGTTCTTCCATTCGATTTCCTTTCGAATTCCGTCACGCAAGTTCCTTAAATTCCACTCGTTTTGCACCTGAATTCCGG
>JAUMHN010251783.1:0-19716 GCA_032360265.1 Heliamphora ciliata | reverse complement strand
CCCCCCCCCCCCCCCCCCCCCCCCTCCAATGTTGTCCATCCTTATTCCAGGCTAACCGATCCCACATTAAGGATCAGAATGCTCGTTAAGCGTTAACCCAAAGTCTAATTAAAAAGCTAGTGACGAACCCGTGATGCCTGACCCTTTTTTTATAATAAACATTCTCCCAATTCATTTACAAATTTGGCAACTAGGGACACCCTAGATCCAAAACTACAGAAGAATGATTTCTATTTCACCCAACCCAAAATGATAGGTAAGAAAGGGACTCCGTTAACCCAAGATGAAATGTTAGAATGCTCATAATGTGCAATATGCTTCTCGTATATAATTAATTATATAGTATGGCATATAAACATGATATGGCGCAGGGTACGACTTGCTAAAGCAGAAAGTACAAATATACGAAACATGGTCTACAATTCAAGTGATATGGATTTAATCTATCGGCATGGTTTCTAATCATCAAATTGTTAATTTCGTATACCAACCACTCACATAAATCAAATAAAGTCCATATGTTCAAGTTTCATAAAGTAACATGCCACTCAAGCACTTAGCCAAATTTAAGTAAGTGTTTAATTGTTAATTTTAAACTTACAACCGTGTTTTAAGGTACCTAGGTATGGATTTAATTTCTGATTTTTGAATACCAACTAGATAAAAATATTTTCTACAACTTTCACGTTTAACACTAAGGTTAGATCCTGGGGAGAAAGGGTTATTTATTTTATTTAAGTGAAAACTATTCAGCACTTTATAGAGAAAAACACAGAATTTGGGCTTCAGTTGTCCACAATTTTGGGGCATCAATCCAAGGGCTATAGGTATAATATTTGGTGAGGTTTTAGGTTAAGGTGTCCCCTACAAGTTTCATGTTTTGTGTTAGGGCAAGTTGTTTGGAACATATTGGTGATTTTGGCCAATGTATAAAGTGGGTTCAGTAAGCCTAAAAAGAGTGCAGAATAGGGTTTCAACAGAGAATGTTCAAACTTTTTGGGGTATTATTCGAGGGTATTTTGGGCTGATTGTTTCTCAATATTTTGTTTAATATGTTAGATACATTTTTAATATTTACCACTTTTGGATTTGACTATTAAAAACTTAGGGTTTTGATCTCACAAAAATATATGACAGAGGGCTCTGTCAGTCACTGAATCTCAACAATGACTTTGGGAAGGGTTTTGACCTATCAAGATTTCATATTTTTGGTTTATTTTTTGTGAACGGTAAGATTAACATGTCCTCTACAAGTTTGATGTTTTGACCCAAGCTTGGTTCTCACTCTAACTTAGGGGTTTTAGGTCTGCAACTCAGAGTGGTCAAGATCTGACACTCTTTGAAAAAAATAGTATATCTGGAGTTATAACTAACGAAATCACTCAAAACTAATTTTGTATGACAGAGAACTTAAAAGTATAGATTTGGACATAAAAACCACATTTATATCATTTTGCTACAATTAGGTATGGTATTTTAAAGTTTGTGGTAGAATGTTGGTAAGCCCAAAAAATTAGGTTATCTAGGGTTTTGGTAGCTTAGCTCATGTTGTGTGTATTTTTGATATATTTTCTTTGCATGTATGTCTTATACTCATACAAACCAAAACTCCATAACATATTGAAGCCATAAAACTCAAAAATATTCACATCAAAGAACATGCAAGGCTTAATCTTGCATGATCAGTCCACAATCTACTCCTACGACGCCTTTTTGAGTTAATTTTTGTTTCTTATTTTTAGGGTTAATTATATGAATGGATTGAGGGCTATTTCATGAGAGAATATCAAAAGATTTTAGGAGATTTACTTACTTGTTTTGATGCTCTAAAGGTTGAAGAAGAGTGGTACTTAGCTTTATTGCTTACTCCTTGATCCTCCCTTGCTCGTACCTTCTTCCTTTCTTCTTCTCCTTCTTCTCTATTAGAACACTTAGGATATTTTTGTGGTCTCTCTCTCACCTTTCTCAGTCAAAATGCATAGGGGAGAATGGGGTGTTTAGTGGGTTTTATAACAAAATTATAATGGAGACTTAATTATTACATGTAAGCAAATTTTTGAATTTTCTCAATTTTCATTGGTAGCATGGGAGGTGGGTGATATTTGAGGATAATATTTTCAGGTTTAGCAGCAAGGGAAGTCTGCTAAGGGCAGGGTTGGGGCAGTGCAAATCTGATTTTGTATTAAATTAGGGTTTAAATTGAGTTTTGGTACCATTTTGTGAAAGAAAATGCATAAAATATTAATTTTATGTATCTTTTTGGTGTCTAAATCTACTAAAACATATTATATTAATGTGTTTATAATTAATTTAGTCTTTTCATGATTTATCATAATTTTGATAGCAATTAATTAAATAGGCGTAGGCTTTTTAGTTAAATTAAGGTAGTTTGACAAAAATTGACATTTTGACTTATTTATTGTGTAGAGATTTTAAATTATTATTTATTTATTTTTGTTGACCTATATTATTATATTATTATGTATATTACTTCTATAAAAAGTATTAGGTCATAATAATGCCTAATTTATACATCTTTTTCTTATTTTTAAGCTTAAAAATGTAAAAAGTAACTTTTTGGGCACAATTTCCTAGGTGGCCGGCTATGCAAGGGTATTTTTGTAATTTTTGTTGTTATTTTATCTTTTATTAATTAATTGTATATAAATATTTAATTTTGAGTGTCCATGTGTCAAATTTTGAATTTTTAGGACTTTTTGCTGTACTAGGGGCAAAATGGTTATTTTACCTTTATTATGAGATTTTTTTATTTTTTATTTTTTATTTTATGTTATTTACTTAATTTAAGCTATCTCGAGATTTTTTTGAGTATTAGGATTTTGTTTCTGAGTATTTATTTTTTTTAGGATTTTCGGGACAAATTAGCGTTTTCGAATTAAGTAGGGTTTCTCCTATTCATGCAGCGACCTAAGTTCTCATTGTCTATCCGTCGCTAATACTAGGGTTTTGAGCTGGGTTGTTACAAGTTATGTGTGACAAGTTAGTGTATTTGGCCATTTTATAAATTAGGTTCTGTTAGCCGCCAAAACTCAGCAGAGTTGGTTGTAGACAGAGAGTTTGAAACGATTTTGAGGGACCTTCCTGAGCTATCTAGGTCTGATTTTTGGACAAAAAGTAGTTTAATATGTTAGCTATAATGTTCATGTAGACCCGTTTTGGAGTAGGTCACTAAAAATAGGGGTTTTTTGGCTATAAAAAAACGTATGACAGAAGTGTCTTTTAAGGGATGAAACATAACAGAGAGTTTCAAAGGGGTTTTGACCTATCAAAACTCCATATTTTGTGCTCATTGTTTGTGGGTAGTTATATATACATGTTATCCACAACTTTTATGTTTTGGCCGAAACTCGGATCTTATTGTAATCTAGGGGTTTTAGGTCGGTATTGTTGATTGGTCGAAAAATGGTACACTTTGGTAGAATTGCAATATCTCGAGTTATATTTACTTAAATGAGTTGAAACCAACATTAGAGGAAAGATAACACAAAAAGCTAAATCAAAACATAAAGAATATGCTTAGATCAATTTTCTATGTTTAGTTATAGTGTTCCAAAGATTAGGACAGAAACATTCAAGTTCTAAAAAATCAAGTCCTTATATGCTCAAGTCTCCTACTTATGTTATGTCAAGGTTTTATCCCATTTCTTTGCATGCTTGTGTTTTAGACGTGACTATCAAGGTTCCACCACACTTTTAAGTCATCAAACTCAAAAATAACAACACACAAACATATCTCATATCATTCAAGAACACAACAGCCCCTATTTCTCAACTATGATGCCTTTTCGATTTGTTTTCGGCTCTTGATTTTTAAGGTGTTTAAAAAGATGTGTTGAGAGATATTTTGAGTGATATTATACATAAGGTTTAAAGGTTTTACTTACTTGTTTGAGGGCTCAAAAGATGGTAGGATGGAAGGACTTGGGTTTAGGAAAATACTCCTTGATTTCTCCTTGGATCTTTCTTCTCCTTCTTTCTCCTTCTTTTCTTTCTCCTAACTTTTGAAGAACTCCTCAAGAACACTCAATCTGGTTTCTCTCCTCTCTAGACCAAAAATAATGAAGGGAGAAAGAGGGTGTTTGGCTTGGTTTATATAGCTTACAAGAACAAAATGATGCATTTTTAGTCCTTTTTCTTCTATATCACATGGGATGAGACTTGGTGCAAGTTTTGAGGGAGCATATCAGATTTGGTGGTGGGAGTTCGGCTAGGGTCAGTTTGGGGGGACAAAAATCTAATCTCCCATTAAGCATGAGATTTTACCTTGGTTTGCGTGCCCTTTTGTGCATGAAAATATTTTAAAAGTTAATTTGATATATTTTTTTGGTGTCTTTTTCTATTGAAACTTATTATTTTAGTATGTTTATGATAAATTTAGTATTCCTATGAATTATCATAATTTTTATAGCAATTGATTAAGTAGATGTAGTCTTTTAAGATAAATTAAGCTAGTTTGACAAAATATGACTTTTTGACTTATTTTAATGTGTATGAACTTTAATAAAGATTTGTTTATTTTTGTTAGCCTATAATACCATATTATTATGTATATTACTTATTCAATAAGTGTTGGATCATCGTAATGCTTGATTTGACACTTTTTTGGGATAATTAACTGTAATATAAAAGAAAGAAAAAAATTAATTACCCAAAAAAAAAGAAAGAAAAAAATTACATGATTACAAGGGCCATAGCCCCATGCCTTACATACCTAAAACACATGCATATACAAAGCCAAAACCCAAAGAAACACCAAAAATTACATGATTTGACACTTTTTCTCATATTTTTAAGTTATAAAAAGCAAAAAGCTATTTTTTGGAACAACTCCCAAAGAGAACCGGTCACTAAGGGGTATTTGTGTCATTTTGATGTTATTTTGTCTTTTTCTACTTGATTGTACTTAAATATTTTATTTAGGATGTTCATGTGTCGAATTTTAGATTTTTAAGACTTTTACTGTACTATGGGCAAAATGGCGATTTTACCCAATTTATGAGAATTTTTAATTTTCAAATCTTATATTTCATGTTATTTACTTAATTTAGAATGTTAAAAGATTCTCCAAGTGTTAAGATTTTGTTACTTGAGTTTTGGATCTTTTTAGGGTTTTTGGATCGAACTAAGGGTTTCGAGTTGAGTTAGGGTTTCGAACATTTTTCGTGCTCTGTGGCTTCGTGGGCTATTTGTCACTAACACTTAGGGTTTGGGTTAGGTCTTTACACGAGTCATTATCAACCGGGTTGTTACAACTAGGGTCCGAATTGGGACATTACAATCTTGGCCTGATTTGTTATAGTGGTACTGACTCCTTCAACTGTCCGTTGCGATTCTAGAATTTCCCTCATCATATCAGCCATAGTTAGTTCCAGGTTTGCCATCGACAATCTCGACTGATTGGTATGTCTGAGTCTTCCACTCGGAGATCTGGCCCAAGTTCGTATAGGTTCTTTTCTTCTCGACGCTATTACCCCAGGTCTCTAAACTCAAAGGCCTCACGTAAAATCAGAAGACTCGTTAGCCGGGCCTAAACTCAAAACAACTCACCCTCAACGACGAATCGGGAGGACAAAAACTAATCCTAATCGAGGTGCTAACTATACAAACAAAAGCATCTATAAAAAGAAAATTACATAATCCTAAAAGATTTATTAATCATAAAAGAAGGGTTCTAAGAATCTATATGCACATGAAAATGCTGGTAGGTCTTCACACAGTGTACCTTCTGAATAGAGTCAAGAATAAACCTCCTAATGCCAGAAATGGTGCAAGGTATGGTCAAACGGTACGCAATAACTTTTTTTGCCACATCTATGGGAATATGTGGCCAAAAAGCTTGTTGGCTTCCTCGACATAGCTCTGAAATAATAAACTGACCGAGGTATCGGATAAGCAGAGCAAGGGTTTGAGAACCAAGCACACAAGTATGCAAACACAAATGTGAATACTGATGAAAAGTTTACAACAAGAACCCTTGACATTTCAAGTTTAGCCCCATGTCATTTTATTTGGAAAACTAGTCCCCAGCGGAGTTGCCAAAAAAAGCTGTGGATGTTTTGGTCTCACGGGATGCACTGGATATTTATTGTTTTTAGAGAAATATTCTTTCTTCTTTTTTTTTTTTAAAAAAAACAAAAATCCAAGATATCTGAGCATCCATTTTGAAAAATGAAGTCTCCACTTGGTTTTTGAGAAAAATTAAGAAAAATAAAAGAAGGCTGTGGGTCTTTTAGAAAACGTAGCTAGAGAAAAAGAAGGGCCGGGGACTAAGGTACTAAAAGGGAAGGTGTTAGGCACCCTTTTCACCCAACCGTGAGGTTGGCTTCTACTTTGTCAATGCTGGTTCCTGTTGTAAACTTTTTAAAGATAACATATACAGAATAGGAGAGTTAAAGAGAGTTCAAACAAAAGCAATCAATGAAACAAAATCCTAACTATGATTCCTAGAGTCATGTAACTTGGTTTTTATTTTTAGAGATGCCCAATGTATCGTTTGTAACTTGGTTTTTATTTCTAGAGATGCCGCATGTATCGTTTGAGCAAAGTAAAGTGAAAAATATTCAAATAAGGAATAAATGAACAAATAAGGTTTAAGGGTCATGCAACAAAGTTTTTTTTTAGGTAATTAGGATGCAACAAAGTTTATGTCCCTAAGATTCTATAAACAGGATGTACAGAATAATAAAAGAATAGAAGAGAATTATAAAAAAAAGAATAACAGAAGAGACTTAAACATCATATTTAAGCTACTGGACATGTACAAAACTCACGGCCATAGCAATGGCGGTCGTGACAAATATGGTCACAAAACAGGTGATCGTGACAAAAATAGGGTAACCGCGAAGAATGGAATGAAAAAGCTCACGACCGTGACAAATAAAAGTCGCGGCAATGGTTTTTTAAGGGTACAAAAATGGTATATATATTGTACAAGGTTTAAAATAGGCTCAAATGAAGATGGTATACAGGACAGAGACCATAACTCATTGGTATTAGGTTAGATCCACTATCCTTCACTCTCTATGCGAACAAAGATTCTAAAACAGAATGTATATGATATCAAAATGAAAAACAGGATGCTTAAAACACATTTTCATATCATTGGCCTCACATACTCTTACGGCCGTAACAACAGGATATGGCGGCCGTGACAAAAATGAAGGAAAAAGATGCGGCCGTCATATTATTATAACCTCAGAACATACAGATATAAAAGTGTATAGAATGGAGATCATGACCCATTTGTTCTAGGCCAGATTTGTCATCCATTACCCAATAGAAAACTAAACAGAGATATAAAAAGAAGAAAATGCTAAACAGAGCAATAAAATAATATACAACCTTGAAATAAACATATAGCAGAGAGTTTTGAAGATGGTTTTTTTTTTGTATTTTTAGCCTTAAAATAATGTCACGGCCGTAACAACAGGATATTGTGGCCATAAATATAAAGAGGCATAAATGTACCGACTCTTATAAAAAGTGCACGACCATGAATATGGGTTTAACAAAACATACTGCCGTGACATAAGAAGGTCGCGGCCGTTATGTTCTAGAACCTCAGAAAGATTTTGATGTGTTTACTGTAGTTGTGAGCATCGAAACATGACTTAAAAGAACGGTCAGGGGAGAGCTTCTCTCTCTAGGAGAGCTCTCCCCAAGGCCGTCTATGGCGCTGCTGGTACGGTTGATGAAGGTATTTGATGGTGTTCTATGAATCTCTGAAGCAACTCATGAAGAGTAGATCTGAACTTCAGGTTAGCTTGACTCTTTGGTGTATTTGTTGACGAGAAAATGATAGTCTTGACGTTCTAATTTGTGTTTGGATCACTCCCCTGGCAATGGTGGGGTGTATCTAAGGCACCGGTGAGCGATGGTGTTTACGGTAAGGATCGGTCTCTACCGATTTGGGTTTTCATTCTATGTTTATGGTATACCTGAACTGAGGTCCAATTTTGTTTCGACTTTAGTTGCTGCTATGGTGTTTAGCGTAGCCATGTTACGTTTCGGGTTTTTTTTTGGTTGGTCAGAAGTTGAAGACGAATTTCCTATTCCGGTGGTTACGTACTGGTATGGTTGCGACTGTGGTCTCCAATGATGATCTATGATTAATCCCCTTTGTTTAGGTTAGTTGGTCAAAGCATTAAGGTTTTTTCAGAGGGTTATGGGATGGATTGTAATGGTGTTTTTCTGTGTTTTGGGGTTGTCCTGTTCCAGCGAATGAGAGTTGAAGATGATGCGTGTATTCCAAGCGCGCCAATATTAGAGTCATGGATCATTTTGTCTGTGCTATGGGAGCAGTTGAACTGGTTGAGACAAGACGATGCTGATTGTATGAGGAAGACAAAGTTGTTTGCCGTTCAGTGCTCTGTTCATGAACCTATACACGCGAAGAAGATGAAGGTATAAACATGTACTGTGGTAGGCGAGTGGGGTTAACTGCTGCGTTCTTTTGCAGGTCTGGTATTCACTCCTTTTTCATAAACCAACCTGGTTCTTCAAAACTGTGGGTTGACTTTTTTGTGAGGGTTCAAAGTAATAGTGGGTTTTTGGGTGGACCCCACTCTTCACTTTGGAAAAGGTTACTTCCTAGCTGTCAAGCTGCAGCTGTATGTGAAGACACGTACTTCTACACGTTTTGATTTATAGGAACTGAATAGTGATTTTTTCAAAATCACAGGCGGCGGTGGGTCCCTTGCGTGTATTGTGCTATGATGCTCCTGATTCGCAGCAAAGGGGAGGGTTGCATAAATTCAATTTGGTGCAAAGTGGGACCCGCGGGTGTGTGGATCCAGGAGTACCTGTTGCTTAGCAGTGGTGGGACACGTTTTTTGTGGGCCTGCGCTGTGTATTATAGTAAGAAGGAGAAAGTGTATTTTAGCAGCTGTTTTGGGACAGAGGTTTATGTCAGATGGTGGGCTAGCGCTATAGTACTACATCTGCAAAATTATTGGGCAGTGTAAGTGGGTGTTTGGCCCGAGAATCCAATAGTTTTTAAAAATACAAATCGTGGAGAGCCATGTACTGCTGTGCGTTTTGGTTCTCTTATTGTTTTTTTTTGTGAGCTTAGTGTCTATCTTTTCTTCTTTCCACACCAAGAGAGCGTTCCCGTCGCACCCAAAAGAACATTGCTTATCTGAGATGCTGTGTTTACTTTGGTAAGTCTTGAGTTGGGCTTTTACTATTGGCTGTTGTTGGCTCCCAATGATGGCTGTCTAGATTAAGGATCTAACCCTGATATAGTTTTTTTTGCTATCATCATCTGAGGTATTCTTGTCTCTATCCTTTCCCCCTTTTTGTTTGGAGAGTGTGACTATCTCCGTGAGGCTGAGTTCTTTGATCCTATTTGTTTTGTGTTGCTTGGGCTGAGGCTCTTTGAGGGGTTTTTTGCAAGTGGAACCCGCGGGGCTTTTTTGACCGGGCTTCCCTTTGATCAGACGGGATAAATTATGATTTTGCTGATTCTCTGTGGCTTTTGTTGATAGAGTTGTTCTATGGTCTGGGAAGTGCTCATTTCCTTGCTGTTTAGGCTACGTTGGCCCTAGGGAGTGGAGGTGGGACTGTTGACGGTTTTGGTTAGGCGCTGGCTTTCTATTTCTGTGCTGAGGTTTTCCTTGGGGCTGTCCTATCTGATGTGCCTTAGCGCCGTGGTTGAGAACCAGCTTTCTCGGACCTCCTAAGGTTCTAGGGTTTTGAGTTCTTCTAAGCTATATTGCAGTTCGTAGCCAGACTTTCCAGAGGAGTTGTGGGGAGCCATGTACTACTGTGTTTTGGCCCTCGTATCGTCTTTCTTTTGTTAGCTCGATGTCTATCTTTTTCTCCTTCCACACCAGGAGAGCGTTCCCGTCGCACCCAGGAGAATGGTTCTTATCTGTGATGCTGCGTTTACTTTGGTAAGTCTTGGGTTGGGCTATTACTATCGGCTGTTATTGGCTCCCAATGATGGTTGTCTGGATTAAAAATCTAGCTCTGGTATGGTTTTCTGCAATCATCATTTGAGGTGTTCTTGTCACTATCTTTTCCCCTCATTATTTGGGGAGTATGACTATCTCTGTGAGGCTGAGTTCCTTGGTTGGGTCTGTGCTTTTCCTTGGCCTTATTAGTTCTTTGATCCTATTTGTATATAGTTGCTTGGGTAGCGGCTTTTTGAGGAGTTTTGAGGTGATCCTGTATGCCATTTGTTTGGGCTTACCTCTCGCCCTTCTTACATGTTCGAAGTGTCTTTCTTTAGCACCTAGGAGTGTGGTGCTCGTCAGAGATGCGGAGTTTATGTTGACAGGGTTACGATTGGTTTCGCCTGTTACTATTGGCTGCTGCGTTACCTCTTGACTTGGTTTATGTTGTATGTTTGGTTTTGTTATGATAGTAGTGTTTTGATTTGCAGTAGTTTCGTTACCCTATCCATGTGGGTTGTGCATGGAGCATGTTTTATTTGACTAATTCCCCCGCTTTTAAGAAGTGGTGGGGTCTTTTTGGTTTTAGGGTCTTATGTTTTTCAGGGTAGATTTGGTTATAGGGGTTCTCCTCCTATGTTGTACTTATGTAATTATCTGGGGTATGCCTCTTGTACACCTGTTCTTTTCTTTTTCCTTTTTATGTTACAATTAATTACCCAAAAAAATGACGTAAATAAATATAAATATACAAAACAGAGGACTATGAATATACTGCTAGTAATGAAAAACTTAGAGAAAATAAATAATTTTTTTGGGTAATTAGAAAATAATAAAAAATAATAATGAAAACCTTATTCACGACACCCTCGGATGAAGAAGATGAGGGTCTAAGAAGAGTCGTGGTATCCTAAGGTTACCATGTGTGAATATCCACCTCGAATGGCCCCTCGGTGGTGAGAATATGATACCTCCAAGCTAATATATGTGCTCCATGAACTCCTCCGATGCAAGTAAGAACACGAACGAGGCTCAGTAAGTATAGGATGGATGAAAAAATATCGAATGGGGGATTATTTTGACAGAGTTTAGGCCTCCAGGTGTTTCTCTCTCTGGCTCTTGTGAAAAATGACGCCTATTTATAGGTAAGGCGAGCAACACAGACCCCTTCTGGGATGTTGCCACCTGTCTAAAAAGGGGTAATAGTGATGGCTGCTACCTTTTTGTTTTTGTACAGTGCTGCCTACCATCTTTATGGTCATGAAAAGGACAGCCATAACTTTCAAAAGTGACAGCTTGGATAAAAAAGCAACGGCCGTGACAAAGAAAGTCACGGTTTAGTTTATGGTTTTCAAAAAAGTTACAGCCGTGAGAGTAAGGACATAGCTTGTTCTAGAGTTTTCAAAAGGGTGGCGCCGTGTGGATGGGAATGTAACGGCCTGAAGGATTTTTTAGGGTTTTTAAATTTTGAGCCATATTCGTGATTTTGAATGCTTGGGAATATCTTTGAGCATGATTCTCATACTTTTATCATTGGAGCGCATTCAAAATGGGTGCCTAAGATTCGACTTAGTCAGACTAGGGCGTCTACACCAAAGTATGAGAACAAGATAGGAAGAATAAGGAAGGAACAAGGAGGTAAAAGGTCTTTGGAGACCAAAGCTACATAAAGCCAAGTCCTCTAGCCATTCTCCATTTTTAGGTTCTCAAACAAGTAAGTAAAACCTCTAAACTCTATGTTAACCTCATAGAAAAATCTCCCTCAACTCATCTCTTAAAACACATTCAAGATCAAGAATTGAAAAATGGATCAAAAAGGCGTTGTAGTGAGTAAACTAGGGGATGTTCAAGTTTTTTTGATAGGAGATGTGTTTGTATGTTGGTATTCATAAGATATGTAACTTCTATAAGTTCTGGAACAATGATATTTAAGTCTAAAACACATGCATGCAAAGAATAAGAACTATATGTTGACAAACCATGAGCTAGGAGGCTAGAACATATGTAAGCCTGATTTTTGAGCATTTTTAACTCTACCCAGATTTTTGAAAAATCGTAACTAAATATAGAAAAATGATCTAAGTGTGTTCTTTATATCCAGAGATAGGTTTTGATGTTATCTTTCATAAAAAATTTATTTGAACGAATTTGAATGGGTAGAACTTGAGATATAATATTTTTACCAAAGTGTGTCAGTTTCTGACCAATCAGTATTACAGACCTAAAAACCCTAGTTGAAAATGGGATTTGAGATTAGGTTGAAACGTGAAAGTTATCAATAATATGTATATCTTTCTGTCCACAAAAAATGAGCCCAAAATATTGAGATTTGATAGGTCAAAACGCCTCTGAAAGTCACTATAGTGGATCTGTGAGTAACAGAACCTTCTATCACATGTTTTTATGCAACCAAAACCCCATATTTTTATTGACCAACTCCAATAGTGGTTTTCATGAAAAGTGTAGGTAACACATTTATCTAGGTTCTGACCAAAAAGCAGACCCAAAAACCCCCGGATAGTCCTTCAAACTATTTTTAAACTCTTTGTTGAAAACAAGTTCTGTTGTGTTTTTTATGGCTGACTGAACCTATTTTACAAAATGGCTTATTTCTCTAACTTGTTTCAAACAACTATCCTGAGCACTATTCATGAGACTTGTAGTGGACATATTATAATAGAACATATCTAAAAATTAAACATGTAGGACTTGGTTTGATACCCCAAAATCGAGACCAACAAAGGCCTTTTTTCTGTAATTTTCTCTAAAAAATACTAAACCATTTTCAATTCTATGAATTTATTCACCTATTTGCCTTAGGATTTGACCAATATTCACACTTGTTTCCCCTTCAATTCAATTCATTATCCTTGAACTAACTCTTTTTTCGTAGAGCTTGACATCAATTCATTGTTAATTACTTGTTCCGAACATTCGACATTAATAAGATCTTTCGCCATCATTCATTTTCTTTCGATCCTAATACCACAATCTATTACAGTGATTTTGAGAATTCTTTGTACACTATTGAAATTCTTATCAGAGAAGTAGACTTGGATGCTTGAATTGAAGTACGTTAGGCCGACGTAACTTCAGGATAAATATCTGGTTTGGCTACCCATCGTTTATCATCTCTTTGTTAAGACCTAATTCTAGCATATTGGTCCCAAGAACATTTCTTTGAATATTGATCGTTTGTCATTAATCCCTTATCCCACGTGCGTTGAAGCCTCAAACGACCTCTCGATCTGGGTCAACAGTGATTGCCTTAGCCATGATCCATTGCCCTAATCCAATCTATCTTTTGAACGATCTAAGATTCCACCCTCAGCTATTTTAGTCCCAGCTATATATCATGCAGACTAGTGCATTATTCGAAACCCTCAGCTAAATGCTTATCCATTCGCCACCCTATGATTGCTTTTCTTGAGACAAATAAAATTTGAACTACCCTTCCTTATTGAACCCCCATGCATGTTTTCATGAACCTCGGTTGACCTTTAAAACCTTACCCAGTAGACCAGTGAGCAACGGTAGTCATCAGGATATTATGTCATAAAGATTTAGCGTTTTCACGGGAAACTTGGACGACGCACAAGAACCTTCTAATGCCTTTTCAAAGCATGAAATAGATTTCTTCTTGGTGTTATGGCTTAGAATGCCTGCCAATGTCTACGTTTAACAAATTTTAAAAATCAAGACCCCCGACTATAGGGACGGCTAAGGGTTTATTCAACCAACTACATCTTATTCGGAGGCTTTGATAGATAGAACTATGCCATAACAAATTACAATTGAAAATGACAGCTTTGCACCTGGGGACTTACGACATCACCACATGACAAAGTTCAAGCTTCTCCAGACTAGCTCGTAGCTATCAAAGGAACTGAGGAACAAGAGTTATATTGCCAGTAGAAAAAAAAAAGTGAGACAACCCCAAGCTCAAGATATTCGACTTGCCACGCAAAAGAGGAAGCATGGCCACATGTATCGATACTTAAACCCTACGTACCAACACGTCAAGGCCAAATGACAAAAAGAATGGGACAACCCTGGGAGAGATCGAAATGGAAATGGAAGCATATGACTGCGGACTTCATCACCAGATTTTCGACTCGCCTCAAGAACACCATAACATCCATGTTATAGTCAATTGCCTCACCAAAACTATTCGCTTCCTATCAGTTAAACCTCGCTACACGTTAGTTACCTCAAGCCGAAAGTACCTCTATGACATGTTACACCTACTTGAGTTCTCTACCCAACCAAGACCCTCGATTGAGAACAACTCGAGTGAACAACGACGCTACTTCGAGGAGAGCTCAATAAATATCTGAAGGAAGGTACTCCGAAAGAAAATTGATTCTATTGAACAAGCTTTATGGAAGCACCACAGAAGAAGGAAGAGCCAACTTGAGAATGAGAGGGCGTAACGTTAGTAAATCATCCACAAACCTTTCACACGAAAAAGTATGGGACAAAATTTTGAGGACGAAATTTATTTTAAGGGGGGTAGATTGTAACGACCCGGTTCGGACCCTAGTTGTAATGACCCGATTTGGACCCTAGTTGTAATGGCCCGGTTCAAACCCTAGTATTAGCAATGATTAGCCAATGAGGTCACTAAAAGCTTAGGAAAAACCCATGATACGAAAAGAAAGCCTTCAAAATCTCGGAGATTGTTAACTACTCTAAGACACTAATGTAAAACGCTAAGGAGCTAAATCTAGAAATGAAACTCTAGGTCCCAAACTCTTCTTAAAAAATACTAACCTAGTCTCGTAATCTTTTAAGCCAAATAATCTACATGTGTTTTCCTATAATAAAAAAACATAAATTTCAAGTCTAAAGAATAAGAGAATCAAGTACAAACCCCAACTATGAAAGAAGATTTTACTCAAAGACCTAAAACCCTATAACTTCCAATAATTATACTTTAACCCCAAATCTTCAAGATAACTGCACTGTTAGCCTAAGACACCAAAATTCATAATAAGTTATAAATCTCATAAAAAGACACTTTAATCTACTTCCAAATTACTCCCAAGAGTTCTTAAGAATTTTAGTTTCGGTAATAACACGTAAATCCTTCACATCTTTATAATTGCTCAAAAGTCCCTGGGATATTTGTCATCTAAAATTCTCTACAACCAATATTAATTAATATATAAATATGTATATATATAATACATATATAGCATATATGAAAGACTACCTAGAAGTATGTGCCCCAAATATTTTAATAAATAAAACAAATACAATATTCAAATCAAATCAAATAAAAATCAAATCAAATAAAGTTTCAACTTCTAAGACTAATAATCATAAGTCTCTAAAATGCCATCAATACACATGGGCATATATATGGACACCAAACCTCATAGATAAAGTAAACAAATATAAAATATATCTTTTATGATAATTGAACTAAACCAGTTAAAAACTTAGTAGATCAAATCTCAATTAAAAAACCAAAATTTGACACATGTATAATTTTAACTCAATTTTTTAAATCAAAACAAGGAGTAAAAGACAAAAATAAAGAAAATTGATAAAAATACCCCTCCATAACCGGTTCTACTTAGGAAATTGTGCTAAAAGTCATTTTTTGCATTTTTAAGCTCAAAATGATAAAAGATGTACAAATCAAGTATTATTATGATTCAAGATTATTTAAACAATTAATATACATAATGATATAATAATGTAGGCTAATGAAAGCAAATCAATCATTATTGAAGTTCTTGCACACATAAATAAGTCAAAAAGTCATATATAGTCAAACTAACTTAATTTGACTTAAAAACTTACACTTATTTAGTCAATTGCTATAAAAATTATAATAATTCATGAGAATGCTAAATTAAGCATAAACTTACTAAAATAATATGTTTTAATAGGTAGGGATGCTAAAAAGTTATACTAAATAAATTTTTAAGGTACTTTCTTGCACAATATGATACCAATACCTCACTTAAACATAAAATTAATACAAATTCAGATTTGGAGCCCCAAAATTCTGCCATAAGCTGATTTTTCTTCCCAATTCTTACACCAAATTTCTCAAAAAGAGGACCACATTACATGCAACCAATAGGAAATTAAGAAATTCAAATAATTCTTACATGTTAATGATCACTTCCACTATCAAAAACCTCTATAAATAATGACACATCTCCCTCTTCTCTCCCTGATTTTTCGTCATAAGAGGAGTGTGAGAGCTCCAACAAAAAATTAAAAATCCCAAGTATGAGAAGAAGATAGGAAGAAGAAGAAAGAAGGAAGGAGGAAGGAGGAAGGAGAAATGAGGTAGAAGGTCTTTGGAGACCAAGGCAACATAAAGCCCAGTCTTCTAGCCATTCTTCATTCTTAGGTCCTCAAAAAAGTAAGTAAAACCTCTAAACTCCCTGTTAACCTTACACAAAAATCTCTCTCAACTCATTTTGTAACAACCTGGCTCAAACCCTAGTATTAGCGACGGATAGACAATGAGAACTTAGGTTGCTACATGAATAAGAGAAACCCTAATTAACCCGAAATCCTAATTTAACTTAAAAAACCCTAAAGAGGCCGAATCCTCCGGAGAGAAGTTCAAACACTCAGAAAAGTCTTGAAATAGCCTAAATTAAGTAAATAACATAAAATATAAAAATTAAAAATAAAAAATTCTCATAATAAGGGTAAAATGACCATTTTGCCTATAGTACAGCAAAAAGTCTAAAAATTTTAAATTTTTGCACATAAACATGCAAAATCAGATATTTATATATAATTAAACAATAAAATGACAAAATAACAACAAAAATGATAAAAATATCCTTGCATGGTTGGCTAAAATATCTAGGAAATTGTGCACAAAAAGCTACTTTTTACCTTTTTAAGCTTAAAAATGAGAATTTTGTATAAATTAAGTATTATTATGATCTAAGACTTTTTATACAAGTAATATACATAATAATATAATAATATTGGTCAAGAAAAAAACAAACAAATCATTATTTAAAATCTTTACATCATAAATAAGTCAAAAAATTAATTCTTGTCAAATTAGCTTAAATTGACTTAAAATCCTATACCTATTTAATTAATTGCTATAAAAATTATAATAATTCATGAAAAAACTAAAATAATTATAAACACATTAATATAATAGGTTTTAGTAGGTTAAGATACCAAAAAAATACATAAAATTAATATTTTATGTATTTTCTTGCACAAAATGGTACTAAAATACAATTTAAACTCCAAAATTATTGCAATATCAGATTTCTCTTCCCCAAACTTGGCCTAGCCGAAACCCTAGCTCCCAAAATCTAAAAATGTAATTCTTAAAAAGACCACACCTCCCATACAACCAATGGAGATTGAGAAAAATTCAAATTAAGACTTACATGTAATAATTAATTATCCATTATATTTTTGCTATAAAAACACACCCACACCTCCATTCTCCTCTCTATTTTTGGCTGAGAGAGGTGAGGAAGAGCTACCAAAATTTTTTTCTAGGTGTTTCCAAGAGAAGAAGGAGAGAAGAAGGAAGGAAGAAGAAAGAAGGAAGAAGGAAGAAGGAAGAAGGAATGAGGAGCAAGGAAGGGCCAAGGAGGTACTACAAAGCCAAGTCCTACCACCCTTCTACTATTAGGTCTTCAAAACAAGTAATTAAATTCCTCACATCTTCTGTCATTCTCTCATAAAATAACTCTCAATCCATTTCTATAAACAACCCTAAGAATAAGAAACAAGATCTCACTCAAAAAGGCGTCGTATGAGTAGATTAGGGGCTATCCATGTAAGATCAAGTGTTGTATGTGTTTACATGTGAGTATTTTTGAGTTTTATGACTTGAAGAGGTTCTGAAATTTTGATATGTGTGAATATATGACATGCATGTAAAGAAAATACATTAAAACTAAACATAACATGAACTAAGTTATTGAAACCCTAAGTAACATGATTTTCTAGGCATACCAACATTTTGCCATAAATATTAAACCACTATAACTAATTGTATAAAAATGATCTAAATGTGATTTTTATATCCAGATCTAGTTGTTTAAGTTATTTTTCATACAAAATTAGTTTGAAGTGATTTCGTTGGGTAGAACTCCAAATATACCATTTTTACCTAAGAGTGTCAAATTTTGACCACTCTGAGTTGTAAACCTAAACAACCTATGTTAGAGTGCGCATCGAGCTTAGGTCAAAATATAAAACTTGTAGATAACATATTTATCTTACTGTTCACCAAAAATGAACCAAAAATATAAAGTTTTGATAGGCCAAAACCCTTCCCAAAGTCACTATTGTGATTTAGTGATTGACAGAGTTCTCTGTCACACATTTTTGTAAGACCAAAAAACCTAAGTTTTTAATAATCAGATCTAAAAGTGATTTTTATGACAAATGTAGCTAACATATTAAACTAGATACTGAGCAAAAATCAGCCCAAAATATCCTCAGATGGTCCCCCAAAGGTCTTGAGCATTCTCTGTTGAAAACCTATTCTGCAGACACTTTTTAGGCTGATTGAGCCCATTTTATAAATTAGCAAAAATCATCCATTTGTTCCAAACAACTAGCCTTAGCACAAAACATAAAAATTGTAGGGGACACCTTAAACTAAAACACTCCCAAATAACAGACCCATATCACTTGAATTGATGCATCAAAACCATAGACAACAGAGGCCTAAATTCTGCACTTTTCTCTATAAAGTGCTAAATGGTTTTCCCTCAATTAAAATAAATGACCCTTTTGCCCTAGGATCTGACCTAGTGTTAAAATTTGTAAGTAATTGGTGTATAAAATTGAAAATTTGATGATTAGAAATTATGCCGATAGGTTGAATACATGTCACATGAATTACAACTTAGGCTTCATATACTTGTAATCTATGCTTTAGTGAGTTATACCTTGTGCTAAATCATGTTTATATGCCATGCTATAATTAGCTGTACACGAAAAGCATACGGCACATCCTGAGCATTGCTACAGTGGCATATTGGTTTATCGGAGTCCCTTTCGTACCTATCGTTGTGGGTTGGGTTATGTGAAAATCATTCTTTCTGTGGTTTTGAACCTAGAACGTCCCTGGTTGTCAATATTTTTATTTGGGTAATTAAATGTATCATAAAAGAAGAAAGAAAAACAAAAATACAAGGGGTATACCCCAGACCATACAACACACCACCAAGAAACAAAAAAAACAAAAGCAATAAAAAGGCTTTTGGCTAAGCCATAACCGAACATAAAAAATCCCCCTCGGGGAGCAACAACCGAAAACAAAAAGGAAGCCAATGTTGCTGCCCCATAATTGTGAACAATAATGGGGAAGGAAAAAAGCAAGCATATACACAAACTAGATCAAACCAACCGCCTGTAAAGAGTAAGATGCCAACACAACAAAATAGAGAAGCAGGCACAGGACCAAGCTGAAAATCAAAGCTGAAAACCAAGCTGAAACCCAACAGCTCAAAACCAAAGCTGAGCCAAGCCATACACCAGCAACAACCAGCAACCTCAAGAAAAATCCGCAGCAACAAATCGAGAGCACCAACAACAATATCATAGAGAAACTGATTCCCTCTAAAAAACCATCAATGAACAGAAAAGGATGGTGAGCAACAGGACAAGGACATCACCCAGCAGCACTCCCACGGCGCTAGAAGCATCCCCAATCCGCAATCAAAACAAGCCAGGCCCCACATTTGCCTACAAATAGGAACAGCCAACCTAACACCACATAACAGATGCTATGGACAGCCCCCATAGCTAGGAGAACAAAAAAAAAAAAAAAAATAGA
>JAUMHN010251673.1:0-19720 GCA_032360265.1 Heliamphora ciliata | reverse complement strand
TGAGACAGGTATATTAATCTTCCCACAAGCCGCTGAAATTGGCCCTTGTCGACAGGTTCTCCATCACCACTATGGAGTTGATGATTGGCCTCAACAGGTTCTCGTTTAACTTGTATAGTCTCTGTTGTAACCCTTTTCGCATAGTTTTTAGTCATTGTTTTGAACTCGTGAGTTGTAGAGGGGTTGTGTATCCCCATTGAACTTCTATTCCTCTACGATTAGACTTTTTCCTTGTGAGCTATACATGTTTTTCTATATTATCTCATGCCTAAGACAGGTGCCAATCTGTTTGAGATTGTTCGGTTATGCGCTGTCATGCCCCTTTGCACAAGTAAAGCACTTGCAAAAGCGGGGTGTGACCACGTTGTCGTTGTGCTGCCTACCACACATATCAAGACTAGTAGGCTTCTGATACAAAAGAGAGCAAAAGGAAATAATATGGTATTGCAATAACCAAAAGGGTTAGACACTAACGTTAGGTTATACAATATAAATAGAGCAAATTCTTAATTAACCTTCATGTCTAAACTACCCTTTAGCTAACATACAAATCACTAATTGACCAAAAATAATCTCACACCACCCTCCCCCTCAAACTCATGAAATCATACAAGCATTTCGAGCAAGTACAAAATTCCCATTCCTCTATATGGTGTTAAGCTACTAAGCTAAATGATGTTGGTAACTCCTCACGAACCTAACAAAACAACTTAACCAAGCTACAAATTGAGCGATAGATTGTTTAGCAATGTATTAACATTACAATATTATGGATATTATTTTAAACACAAAGTTGAAATACTAGTACATAATTGCCTTCTTTATTAGAAAAAAAAGCCAAATGGTTGATTTCAAGCATCTTTATTAAAAACAAGGGTGCTTTAACAAGGATGATTTTAATCAATATCATAATATGAACTAGCGAACTTTAGCATTAAATGTCAAATTTGGGACAAATATACATCTAGATACAGGGGTGTATATTCCTTGCAACTACTAATTATTTTAGAAATGAACAAAACACTAAAGATAATAACGCAACAACACTGGTGGTCTTCATATGATATGTTAAAACCATATAGAAGATACAATACCTCAAATGACAACATATTGAAGGCAAGCAAGCAACGCCGAAGAAACATTCCAAGATTGCTATTGGAATCCAAAATGATCTGATCATCATCCAGAACACTTGAATCAGGGCCTCCAAGGATGCCTGATCAAGATCACATTAGGGGAAAAAATACATCTTTTGTTTTGACTGGAATATAACCCCCAAAATAAAGTTAAATTTAATGATAATTAAATAGTAGTAGAAAAAAGAAATCAATGAAGAAGAGCAAGGAAGACAAACAGTAGGACTCGATCGTGAAAACCTCACCTCGCAAATCACTGAAAAAGTTAAATAAGTCATCAGGAGATGATAACGATGATAGCCTACGGGTTAAATGATCAGTCAACCAATGATTCAGTAGCCCTCCAATCTCCCTCAATTGAGTGATAAGCTCATCTAATTTTGGCTCTAAAATGTCCTCAGAAGACTGCAAGATAAACACCATGCAGCAAGACATAAAATCAGCTCTAATGCCCTAAACTGATGCTTAACAAAATAAATAAATCAATCAACAAAAAGAAATTAGGATACAAAACTAAATTCCAGGGATCATTTCTTACAATAGTCACTGCGCATATGGCACTTTCCCAGATCCCGCTCCAGCGAGAGCCTAACGCACTGGGTAGCCCATTTTTTATTGATCAAAATAGTTGCAAATATAACTTTAAAGGCTCCAGTTCATATGGAATGTTCATACACCATACATTTTTCAAGTCACACCACTTTCCACTTACGAATTGTGTATTAACAAGCATCAAGCAGACTATAAGGTTCACTATTTCTATATTAAACTGTCTTTTTAGGAACAAGGGCAGCTGATGCCAGAAAAATAAAGCATAATTCTATTAGAACAACTCCGATTAGAGGTATCCTGAGCTAGCAAAGCAGGGATAGAATTAGGAAAAGAGCTCAACATTTCAAAGGCCAAGGAGGCTTGCAGTGCATCATGGGCCAGCTGGTCTGCAAAAGCATTGCCTTCTCGACAAACATGTTGAATCTGCCAAACCCAATCCCGTGCAAGAAAATAGTTAATGAGAATCATCAGGTTGTGGCTTGGGTGGGCAGTGATGGGACTTTAACAAGCTCCACTATTTTCATAGAATAAGATCCCAGAATAACAATTGAAAATCCATGATCCCATAGCCCATTTGAATCTCAAGCTTCAGCTACAATAACTGGCATCCATCCCTTTGCTGCATAAAACCAGCAACCCATAAACCATTTGAATCTCTTAGTAGTCCTCCAACACCTGCAAGCCCCAGGTTATCCATCACAGAAGCATCAATATTAATTTTGACCAGTGAGCTGAGAGGGGAGTTTATCCTGCAAAGATGTCCAAAAGTGTGCCAGGCTAGGGCCACTTCCTTAGTATACATTAAAGATTCCAAGCACATCTTATTTGAGGTGGGAAGAGGAGATAGAGTGCACTTCTGGTTGGATATTTGGTGTGGTGAGGAGGCACTGTGCAGGTCTGATATCTTTGCGTTGTTTGTGGGTAGAGGGGTAGCGGTTGCAAACTACATGCAGATGGACTTTGTTTCTTTTTTGGGGGACATTGGGTTGAGGAGGGATGTGCTGGAGTGAGACCTGAAGCAGCTTTTGTCTCACCTAGGGGCCTTGTATGAACACAAGGTAGTTGGTGATCAAGTAGACTCTGCCAAATGGAAAGGGGACCGCGGGGGAGTTTTTAGCATTGGGCCCTTAAACTTTTGTCTCCTAAAGAGTAAAGGGGCCGTTTTTCCATGGAGAAGTGTTGGAAGGCTAGAACCCCTCGGAGGTGGTGTATTTTGCTTGGGTTATGGAAATATTTTGACCACTGATAACTTAATGCGGAGAGGTTTGGTGTTAATTAATCGGTATTATATGTGAAAGAAAGAGGGTGAATCTATATCTCATCTACTTATTCATTGCAAGTTCTCAAGGGAGTTGTGGTGCTTTACTTGGCTGTTGTTTGAGATGAATTGGGTTTTTGAGAAGAAGGTGTCCAGTAGTCAAGTTGGTAGGGAACGAGGATTCCGACAAGTAGGAGGGCTGAGGAGGGTCGGGGCGCTGGTTTATGTTTAATGTGATTGATATGGTTGGAGAGAAATATGAGATCTTTCGAAAGATCTAGTCACAATTGCATAGACTAAAGGACGTTCTCCTCCATAATTTGTATAGCTGGTTGTGTAAACGCAATGCGCCTTCAACCTTTGAAACGGTAGATTTTATAAGGTCATTATCGTTGTGATTATTTTGTAAGGGGTTTTCGTAGGTTTTCCCTTTTTGTGGTGGGAGATCTTTTTGCCAACTACCATGTTGTATGGGGTTATACTCCTTTTGGGTGGCATTCCCTTAATTCCTTTTATAGAATTTCATTTACATACCAAAAAAATGTAGACATTTGGATCATTAGAAATTAGAGTATATTCCAATGAATTTCAAAATTTGCACTCCAATTCTTCATTCACAGATTATTGTCAACCCAAAGCTTTTGGGGGAGGAAGGCGAAAGACTAGAGAGAACTATACCATGCCAGAATTGATGAGGGAGGGAGCAATCCCTCAAAGCATTCATTGTGAGTAGTCTCATTGGGATGACCACATTTACTGCATAAACTGTCCTCCAAGTCCTCCAAACTGTGCCTTCCAAATTAATAATGATTAGTTAGGAGGCCATCATTCCTAACAAGCCATAAGAAGTACTCCTAGTGAGGCATACCTTGTCGGCTCTAGAGATTCCTCCATTCCATTTTCTAGCCCAATGCCGAGTTCAACCCATGGATGACGTTATAAATAGTTTTAAGTCCTAAAGGAGAACCTGACATTGGAAGAATGTGCACCCAAATTCAACATTTCAGATCAGAATCATCACAAATAAGGAAAATGCTACTCAACTTGTTCACATTTTCAAGTGGAACAAAGCTCAGAGCATGATCCAATCCCATTAACGTTGCAACAACCAATAATCCTTAACAAGCTTTCGCAAGAGGGATGCAGAATATATCAAACTCATTACTGATGGCATAGTAATCAAAAGGGAGAATTATATCCTGAATTGAAGTCCACAGCTCCCTTGAGAACTTGCAATGAATAAGCAGATAAGTAGCAAACTCACCCTCCTTTCACACGCAATACCAATTAGTTAACACCAAACCCCTTGCATTTTTGAGAATGAGGTGTTGGGTTGTCAAGTTGGTGGGGAGCAAGGGTTCCGACAAGTAAGAGGGTTTAAATGCTGGTTCCTTCAGGTTTAATGTGATTGATATGGTTGGAGAAGAATAACAGATCTTTCAAGGGATTCAATCACCATTGCATAGACTAAAGGGCATTCTCCTCTATAATTTGTAGAGCTAGTTGTCTGATTGCATTCTCCTCTATAATCTGTTGAAACAATAAATTTTATAAGGTCATCATCATTGTGATTATTTTTGTAAGAGGTTTTCATAGGTTTCCCCCTTTTTTCATGGGAGTTCTTTCGCCAATCTCCCATGTTGTATAGGGTTATACTCCTTTTGGTGACTTTCCCTTAATCCTTTTATAGAATTTCTTTTACTTATCAAAAAATTGTAGACATTTGGGTCATTAGAAATTAGAGCATATTCCAATCCCATCCACATTGCAGCAACCAGTAATCCTTAACAAGCTTTCTCAAGAGGTAGGGAGAATATATCAAACTCATTACTTGAGGAGCACAGTAATCAAAACTAATGGCAAGTGGCAGCTACATATTTTTTAATGCTTTGTATTTTTTTCATTTGCTGCTTTGGGATTTTTATGCTTGAGGGATTCCATCCCAGTTGTGGCAGAGATTCTTTCCCGATGCAATGAGGTTCAAACAAAATTCTTGCTAGGAATCCCCGAGTAAAGGTTGATCAGATTCGTCACCCCTAATAGGAGGTTCCTACAACTAAGGACCAACATGAAAAGCCTCAAGACCTTTGGTTGTGGTTTTAGGAACTGCTGCACAAGGTTAGCTGACTTAGCTACTAGGTTTAGGCATTGAATTGAAATATCCTTACCGACATTCCACAACAAGCACAACATAAAAATGAACAAGGGATTAGTAGTAGTGTGGAATACAAATGAATTTTAAATAATAAATAAATAAATAATAATAATAATAATAATAACCCTTTACTTGATCACAAAGAGAACAAACGGGAAAACCCAGAAGGAAAAAATTTAAGAATTTGAATATCTTGTGTTTTTTATTGTTGCAAAGCTCCTGCAAGCTAGTTTAAGTATTTGAGGTCCCAAACATTGAAAAACCAATCTAGATTTCCTGTCAAATGATACACGTTAATTCCAACGGGTACCAACAAGAACAAGCTTTGGTAATTATGCGCTGTTTCATGATTTTTACAATTGAAACCCCTTTAAATACCATACATTGTAAATATCAACGAAATCCACAGGAAAAGCGTAAATGTGAGTGAGTGAAAGAGGGAGGGCGACCTTTGTGAGAGCCAACAAGAACAAACCGAGGCGATTGTGCTGGGAGACAGAAGAGAAGGGGAATGGCACAGATATCTGAGCCGGCGGGGCGTAAATCTGCAGAAGCATGCAGACAGAGACCTTGTGCGGCGTTATGGCGAAAGCACCCGGCGGCTTGAAAATCCCCGCCATTCTATATACGCATATGTATACGTGTGTGTGCGCGCGCGCGCGCAATCTTGATCTCTGTTCGGCTCTACTGCGAACAGTGGAATACAGACTACAGGCTACAGACTAGCTGTGGATTCAAGGGTTTTTTAATTTTGATTCAAGGGTTTTTCATTTTTTAATGGAGGAATCGTGAAATACAGACGAGAGTTGCCGCTCTCGTAAAGTAGAACAGGCAATCGCGTGGGTTGAGTCGGGTTAAAACGCCGTGGTTTTGGGCCAAGATAGATAGCCCGAAGACAATGGGTCAAATGAAGTTCATTAATTTGGTCAAAATACAATTTTTTATGTATTGTTTGGTAACGTTTATATTTATAATTTTTTTTTATTTTTAGATTTTTTAATAATATAAATAAAAATAAATTTGATAATTATTTTTATTTTCTAGAAAATATAAATATTTCTCAAAATTTATTTTTATTTATATTATTAAAAAATCTAAAAATAAAAATAAAAATTTATAAATATAAACGTTTCCAAAATTTACTAAATTATTGTAAACAAAAAAATATATTTTTACTTATTTTGTAAATAAATCTTCATTCTATTTTTTTTTTCTCTGCCACACCATACACTTTTGTCTCTGCCACCACACCATACACTTTTGTCTCTGCCACACCATACACTTTTGCACACCACCTCCAGCCACACCCTCCAGCCACCTCCTTCAACCATGCTCTCCAGTAACTATTTTTTGTCACTACCTCCAACCACTATATTCGACCATTACTACTTTTGGCCACTACCTCCTACGACCACATATGATCATTGCCTTCGACCACCATCTACTAACTACTATCACTACCTCTTATTATTATTATCTGCTAATATCTCCAGTTATTACCTCCGACCACTACTTTCTAAATGTATATATATGTCAAACATGTTTTTGTTTTTGATTTTTTATAAAAATAAACAAAAAAACATATTTTTTGTTTATTATAAATGAAAAACAAAAAATATATATATAAACGGTATCGAACGGACCCTAAAGTTTAAAGAATACTCATTTTTCTTTAGAAAATAAACTATAAAAGTCACCAAGAATAATGTTTCACAAGTTTTATCTCATAAATATAAGATTCAAAGGCATAAGAAAAAAATCAAGAGAATTATCAAGAACATGGTAATAAGCATAGAAATAGATTTTCAAAGATCTTAATAAGTTACACAACATAAAACACTCATATATTATTTAAACTAGAAAATTCCTATCTCAAATCCATGAAAAGAAAAGTGTAAGAGAGAGAGAAGTTGGGAATGTCTTGATTCAATAATAGAGTGAACTTTCTAATCTCTCCAAACACTTCCAAATGTGATCTTCAAGAATTACTAGGTCTCCTTCAAGTTTTTTAAGCTCAAACACACACACTTTCTTTGGTGAAAGGAAGAAGAAAAAGATATGGAAGAACATTATGCTAGGAAGAGTACAAAGCCAACACTTAGAAAATTTTGCAAGAACGAAATGCTCTCTCCTCTCCCTATGGCCGACCATCACTCTCTCCTCTGCAGATACAGAATTTCTAAAATGTTAAATTAATTGTGAGCTTGACAGGACATTGTACTTCTCAAGTCAAATGCTAGAATTAATTCTCGCATTTCTAATTTATTTATTTAATAAGACTAGATATTAAGTGCAATGATTCAAGGATTGAGATTGAATCTTACAATTCAAATTAATTAAATAAATACAATATTGTAAGATTAAATTTAGGTTTGACAACAGATGATAACAAATTGGGCTTTTGAAAATGTAAATTTATCAATGATATTCAAAAAATAATAATGCAAAAATGTAACTATTATAGTGATGAAGTTATGGATCAAGACCAAATAGACAGAGACATATAATTTATGAAAGAGAGAGTGAAAAGAAAAAAGTGCAAACACACGATTTATAGTGGCTCGGCTTCAATTTAATCCTGCGTCTATTCCTCAATGTTCTTCCTAAAATTTTTCACTATCCTTCAAAAGGCTTTAAAATTGAATACTTTACAGTTGCATTCAACCTTTTACGATTGGATCAAGACCCGCATGAATACTTTATCAAACAATCCCTATTTTTTCGTCTTCCTCACAAAATCACCTTGGAGTTTCTCTCACACTCACAATCAATATAAGAACTACACACCCCTCTTACAAAAAGAATAAGAATTTATGATTTGAGAGCTTTTATCTCACAATCACTCATTTTTAATGTTATGTCAATAAAGTACAAGGAATGAGAACTTAGAGCTTCAATGAAAAACAATTGAATGCTATGAGAAAAGATGCTTTGAATTACTGTCTTTTGTTCAAAATTGAAATATTTATCTTTCATATAAACCTTTGGATGAATAATATTCGTTAGAAGTAAGTGGAGGCAATAAATACTCATAAATGCCAATATTGTACCATTGAAAAACCTTTTATGCGCAAAAATTGAATTCTTCTAGAAGGTGTTGACACATTTTGGAAATGTGTCGATACATTTTGAAAAAGGTGTCGATACTTTGTGCCTTCTTGGTTTAGCTCGAGATTCTTTAACAAATGGTGTTAGCACTTTTGAGAGGAAGGTGTTGACATTTTCAGTCTTTTATGAAACAACTCAATCAGTCTGTTAATAGGTATTGCTACTTAAAGAGAAAGGCATTAACAGTTTGGACAAATCAATTGAAACGAGAAAGGCATTAAAAAAATGTTGACACTTTTTGTGTTTGTGTCAACACTCCTGATTTGGCCAAAGAAATAGTTCTACTTGAGTTGTATGCTTGTGTGTTTGAAAGAAATCTGATTGAAAACTTTGATCAAAAAATGATTTCATATATATTTGAAATTTTTAAAACATTTCAAAAGAGATCTTGCTAAAGAATAAACAAAAAGTCATGAAATATTTTTAAAGAAAAATTATCATAATAGAAAATATTATTATTATCAAAATCTTTAAAATATAGAACCTTTGTACTAACAATCTCTTCATTTTTTATGATGACAAATCTTATTTTGAAAAAGAATTCAAACAAAAGCAAGAAGAATTATATCAACTATAAAGAGATGTAGGTGCTCCCACTAAATATATGCATTCCTTTATCAATCATGTGAAAAGAAATCAAGAACAAATATAATAGAAATATGCATCTACTCAGTATTGATACAAAACAAAGTATTCTCAAGAGTTAAGAACAACAAAAGTACTTATTCTCAGCATATTCATCAGTTTTGATATGTGCATTCTAAGCTGTCATAACAAAATTAAAAGAAATATTGTGGGAGGGATTGCTTCAACAAAATTCATAAAATAAGAGTTTGTGGCAGTTTTCTTCTCCCCCTTTTGTCCTCAACAAAAAAAAGGATAAACAAGAGATGATGTTCAAAGATTATAGAATTATTGCTTGGGTTTTTGCTGTTGTTGCCTTCCTTGTGTCCATGCAACTTGTTTCTCCTTAGCAACATGCTCTTTTCTGCGGTCGTTTCTCGTCGTTCAAGGGCATCAAACTGATCCATCAGACTAGTTCATTCTCTTTTCTAAGATGGGCTTCCCTTTCTTCTTTAGTCTCCATTTTTTTCTAAAAATTGCTTTTTCCAAATGGATCTCATCTAAGTCATGTGGTCTTCCATGTGAAATTTTTTCTTTCAGGAAAATTACCAAACCTTCGTCATATTCTCCTCTAATCATGTTCAAAATTCGTTTGTTTGAGGCAACCATTGAATCCAAACTTTGTCGCATAAGTAATTAGAGCATCTCCAGCCTCACAAGCGTCCCTCACTTTCCATTTCAATTTTTTCACTCTAAACTTCATGGTGGAGACACTTTGCTCAATTTATGTGGACCTTATGATTTAAGATCTCAAATTGTTCTTCAACTCCATATTGGAAAACAAAATCTTAGGAATCAATGATGATGCATACGAATTATCCTCAGGAAAGATGAGAACCCAATTCAAACCCATATAGTGAAACAAGGGTTATGTAAGGATCCGATTTTAGGTCATGGAATTATTGAGGAAATAATAGAAATCGTATTATCATATTCAGGTTTAGGGTTTTGTTAAGGCTGAAAACCTAAAGAGCTAAACCTAAGAACGAGATTTCAAGCCCAAGCCCTTCTTAAGAAAAAAAAAACACTGAACTTTCCTATAACCTCTTAAGCTGAATAATCCATGAGTATTACCCTAAATAGCAAAATTCAAATTCTAAGTCCAAAGATTAAAAAAAATTACATATAAATTCAAATTTTAAGAGAAAAATGTACTCAAAGACCTAATACTCCTTCCAATAATTACACTTTTAACTCTAAATTTCTCAATAATTGTACTTTTGGCCCAAAATACCAAAATTCATAATAAGTTGCAAATATCATATGTAAACACATTAAATTCTCATATAAATTACTCTTAAGAGTTCTTGAAGATTTAGTTTTGATAATTATACACCAGTCTTTCAAATCTTTATAATTGCACCAAAGTCCATAAGATATTTTCTCATCCATTTTCTCTACAACATATATATATATATACATACTGTACCTACACCTTCAATGGCAACGCCGTTACCTTTTTTTAAATATAAATTACAAAATCTTTGACAAGAATTTATTAAACAACTACAAAAAATTTTACACTCACAAAAAACACAAGTTTCAACATCTACTCCTATAAAAGAAGATAATAAATCTATACATTACTGTTTCTATTTACATATTAATGGTTAGGATTATCAGATCATTCTCACATATACTATCTTGTGAATGTTCATCTAGATCTTCACAAATAGTTAATCAAAGTAAAATTGATGTCGAAAATATGAAAAAAAAAATTTAACAAATTGGTCAATACCCAAAAAAAATATAAATAAACTTTATGATAAAAAATTTGAATTAAAACAGACCTATAAAATTAAAACTGTTGAACAAATTTTACCAGTTACAAATCAGTATCAAACTTTTCAATTGTTAGATCCCAATCTAATTAAAAACTTTCAACAAAAAGAATTTAATTTTTTACATTTAGGATTAGTCCAAGTTGGAATAAAACCTATGACTCATTAAATTTAAATAAATCTGTAATATGCTCATGAGTTGATTTACGTCATAATTCTTATTCTGATGCATTGTTAGATACTATTAAAACAAGTCTTGTACATGGTCCCGTATATTTTGAATGATTTCCTAATTTTGAGGTGTCCCACAATGATCCTACAATTTTAAAAATATTAACATTACAAGTACAAACAAAAAGATATAATATACATGCTTTATCTCTAAATTTACAAATAACATATAGGGTTTACTTAAAAACCATGACAGCATCAGCTCCCATGTTTAAAGCAATAATTAGTCCACATGGATCCACAATAATGTTTCAATCAAATTTTAACAGATCTCAAGTTATTATCCAAAAAGTTATTAAATGGCATGAAATTGATGAAACTGATATTCAAGATAATAATAGCTGGCACATGCAACAAATTATGCCCCCTCAACATCACAATCTGAAACTAATCCAGATTCCATTGTTGAGTTCCCTGATGGATCTGTATTACTTTAATTTTTTCCTTGTAGATAAGAATCTATGCAATGATTTGAAACAAAAAATTTTGACACACCATCACAATTATTAAGATCAACTCAATCATTAAAATCTCCACATTATTATACACCGAGCCAATCTTTAAAAAATCAATCTTTTAGAAATTATCCTTTATCAGGAATTCAGATACAAGATCAAATTTCTCAATCGATTTATCGAAATAATTTTAATCAGGATCCAGAAGATGAAATAGATATAAATTTAACCACATTAAATATAAATATATTAACTCTAGATTCCCCACCATCACAAATCTCCCATATCTATGTATTATCACAAAACCCACAAACCATTCCACTAACCGCATCATCATCACCTCCACATCCACATAAGTCATCATCATCACACCCACCATTTGAAATAAATATTGATAAAATAAATAATGAATATTTACAATATTATAATAAATATAATAGAGAATGTTTTATACATAATAATACTATTGAACAAGAAAAACAAATTAAAAGCGAATATATTAAATTCTTACAAGAATCCCAAATTAATATTAGTTTCTTTCCTTGGTATTATAATATATATTGTCCCCAACATAATCTTATTATTCCTCAAGAATTATTAACCCAATCAATTAATGCATTTGAAAAGAAATGGACAACTATGGATGGTAGTGAATCCCATTCTATACATCAACCTAGTAAAACAATTATATTAAGCTCTAGCACTAAAACTCATCCTTTCTCTGAATCTGATCAACATCTTTCTCATCAGTTAAATTATACTAATACCTATCTCCAAACCCTGGGAGAACATGTCAGTCGTATTGAACAATTTGATACCAATATCAGGCCCAGCTATACTTTAGATCTTGTTAACCGTTAATCACACACAAATAATATAATTAAATAGGATAATCAAACACAATACATAAGACAAAGGATAATTTTATTAATAAGAAAACTTACACAATTTGACCAATGATGATAGAAGGCTTTTACAGAGAAAGAAAAGAGAATATGAAAGAAGAAAACATTTAAGTATTCTTGAGTTTGAGGTTTGAGGTACAACCCTCCTCAGATAGGTGATATATATAGACACACTTGAGACGTCGGACGTCAAATAAATTACAAATCAAAAAATGAATAGGGAAAAGTAAAATCATTATAATACTATTTACTTTTGATTTTTACACCTTTTACTATTCCACGAATAGTGATTGGTTGGTTACTGTGGAGTATCCGAGAGAGAACAGTGAGAGTATTGGATTCTTCTTGTGATAATTGAGAAATGTCATGATAGCGCACTTAAAAAGCATGAGGCATCTTTGAATACTTTAGCAGACATCATAATGGAGAAAACATGGAGCATCTTTGAAAATTTTGAAATGAGCAGCAACTTTAAGTCACGCGTTGTCCGGCGTGAATTGTGAGGGATTGATTGATGGAGTATTGACACAACTTTGCTTTTGAAATTTTAATACTTCTTCGGGAGGAAGAAATATTATACTTTGACAATCTTTGAAAAATTGGTTGGGAGAATAAAAATGATATTTTTGGAAATAATTTTTAATTTGATCCTGATTTCATAAGGAAGCAGAATCAAATTTTAAATTAATTCCAAAGCTATTGTCTTCATTATCTTGAGTAAAATCCTCTTTAGGATCTTCTCCTAATTAGTCTTCTTAAGAGATTTGAGACACTAATTCTCGTTGAATGGCTTTTTGTAAAACGTTTTTGGAATTTTTTAAGAATGGATTACGAGCAAGGATTTTTGCACGAATAAAAGAAATGTCGAAATTTAAAATATCGGTTGAAGAAGATATAGTAGATTTCGGAGATGATGAAGAAGCAAATTTAGAAGCATAGGAAGCTTTATGGGATTCAAAATCTTTATTCTTTTGAGCATTTTGTTGAGCAATTTTGGTCAAATAAATTTTTTTAAGAGTATTGGGATAATACTCTTTGGGAATTTCAAATTTATCCCACAAGAGATATGCAAATTCGCGGGAGAGATAAGGGATTGAATTTTCAACGCAGATGGTGAACTTTTATTGGAGCAACCAAGGAAGGGAGAAATCTGCATAAAAATGAAGTAATGGAGGATTTAAAAGATTTGTGTATTTAACATAATGCTCATAAGATTACTTTAATGGAGATGGAAGAATATTTGGATGAGGTCCAAATTATTGCCACCAAATGTGGTACCAATAAGGAAGTGGATATTCAAAATTGTTGCAAAATTTAATAAACCATGAATGTTTCATGGCATCATTTTGAAAATAAAAAAATTATAAAAAGCTTTTTGATAATCATAAAAACTATATGTTTTGGGCGGATGGCGTCATTTTTAAAAGTTTTATTGAAATTTTTGCCTCGACCCCATTCATTTTTAGAAATAATTTTTTGAATAAAACATTTAGAATAATTAACGGTTTTTCCGTTATCATTACTATTGTGTTGAATTTTAACAGATCCAGTTTCTAATAAAATGGTTTCATAATATAGGCGATTTGGGGTTCCAGTTTCTAATAAATAAAACCATTTAGATAGAAGATATCTTCCGATTAATTGGACAGTTGCCACAGACTTCTCCCTATCACTCTTTGATCTCACCAATTGATAATCCTCTTCTTTAATAGGGATAATGGAGAAAAATGTTTCATTAAGAATATAGGATTGTGCTTTTAAGGTCTTTTGAAAGGTGGTATTATCTTTCATAGACTATGTGCGTGTGAGATTTCGGAGAAAATCGCTCATTATACCTTTGTCTTTTGACATCATAAAGATGGATTGATGTTGAGATATCTGCAAGAATTCTTGAGTTAAGAAGTCAGGAAGAGAATTAGATTCATCTTTAATAAATTCTATATCAAAATCAAATATAAATAATATAACTTGCCATCTAGCAAATATTTGTTTAGAAGCAATATTTTTAACATTTTTTTGTAACACATCTTTAGCAGCTTTGCAGTCAATTTTTAATAAAAAATTTTGATTTAATAAATCACTTTCAAATTTAGTAATTTATAGAACAATATATAATATTTTTTTTAATTGTAAAATAATAACTTTGAGCTGGTTTCCATACGCCACTTGTATATCTAATTAATTGTTGACCTTGATATTTTTGTTTTAATATTCCGCTATAACCTATGTTAGAGGCGTCTGTTTCAACAATTTTAAAGGCATTTGGAATAGGCAAACATAAACATTGGAGTTATTTGACATGTTATTTAATTTTTTTGGACAGCTCTTGTGTGTTGGATTGTCCATGATTTTGGATTCTTTTTTAATTTTTGATAAAATAATTTTGAATCCTTATACATGTTTTGATAGAATTCTTTGATGTGATTTAAGTTTCTTAAAAATATTTGTAATTGAGTTTTATTTAAAATTTCGTCTGAAAATTTATCTGCAAATTCTATAGATCTATCAATGGGAATTATTGTACCTTGATAAATATTATGATCAAGAAATATTATTTTGGTTTGGAATAATTTTATTTTTGGAATACTTAAAACTAATCCTTTAGATTTAATAATATTATAAAATTTATGTAAATGTTTTATATATTGAGATATTGATGAGAAAAATATTAAGACATCATCAATATAAATAACATAAAATTGAGAATAATTATTAAACATATCATTTATAATTCTTTGAAATTCTGAAGGAACATTTTTTAGGCCAAAGGGCATAACATTCCTTTCATAGTATCCAAATGGCACAGTGAATACAGTTTTATATCGATCTTTTTCATTAATTTGTATTTTTCAAAATCCTGATCTCATATGAAACTAATCTTGGTGTTTAGGCCAAAGGGCATAACATTCCTTTTATAACTATTCTTGGTGTTTCTCTTTCTCATTCAGCATTTTTATTTACATAAAAGGTCGCACACGATCATGGAGATTGACTGGGACGAATTAATTTTTTATCTAATAAATCTTGAATTTCTTTTTTACAATATTTTAATTAGATTTGATCCATTTGGGAAGGTCTAGCTTTAGTAGAAATAAATCTTTCGTTAAAATCAGGTTCATATGGTAATTGAACTATATGTTGTTTACGATGCCAAAAGGCATGTGGTAAATTTGAATATAAATCTTTTCCTTGTAAAGTTTTAAATTCTTCTATTTTTTGTTGTGTTTCAAATTTATTAATTTGTTTCTTGATTTGAGTATAAGATAATTTTTCTTATAAATAATAAATTTATTTTTGTTTAAAAATTAAATTAATTTTTAATTCTTGTAATGTGTGTAGTTGTGGAGGAAAGATAAATGAAAAATTTATTTCTTGATTTTCTAATAATTTTGTAGAAATATCTTCATGGATTACTTTAAATGGGGCAATCATTGTTAAGAATGGAGTACCTAAAATCATATGTTGAGATAAATTTTGGACTAAGACAAATTCTGTTTGAAGACATATGCCTTGATTACAAATGTAAGTATTCGATAATTTATAATTTATTTTCATGGAACTGCCATCAGCAGTATGCAAACTTTGTTTAGTTTTTTCAAAATATTTAGTAGGAATTAATCATTCTCTTATACAATTAAGATCAGCACCAGAGTCAACTAATGCTATTGCCTCAATAATAAAATCTTCTTGGACTACTAAGTGTATTTTTATATACTATTTTTGAAACATATTTTGATTTAATGAAGGAAAATTTGATTTATTTATTGTTAAATTAGGATCGACAGGTTCTTGTATAATAATGCATTTATTTTTATTTTTTCTATTATGTATTACATTTGTACTTTCTTGAGTACTAGGGGATGGCTCATAAGCAAAATGCATTAGCTCTATTTTTTCATTTTCTACGATTAAGATTATTTCTTGTAAATTTTTAATATCTTATTTTAATTGATTTAATTCTTGATACATGTTATTAATTGTAGGTGTTTGTTTTGGTTGTTGTTCAAGTATTTTTAAAACATTTTTAAAATCAACTTTTGTAGTATTAAGTTTTTGTAAGTGTGGACTATTTTCAATTTTTGTAGTAATTTGATCTAAATATTTGAGTACTGTTTTAGATCTTATTTCTGGATCATTAATTTGATTTGATATATCTAATAAATCCTGTTCGGATTTAGATAATACATTGATTAATAAGCCATTCATATTTAATATTGCTTGATAATAATCATTTTGTGTTTGACATTTATTACAATATTGATTATTATTATTATCTTCTTCAGAATCACTTGATGATGTTATTAAATCTTGATTTAATTCTTCTAACTCTAGAGAATAATTTGAATTGTTAGAATCATATTCAGATTGAGAATCTTCATTATCTCCTGGAGGATTGAAATTTAAAAATAAATTACATAATTGTTATTTTAATTCATCAGAACAATTTAATTCATTTATTTTTTTGTTTAGTATAACATTTATTTGCAAAATGACCAATCTTGCCACATTTCCAGCAAGATTTGTCAGTACTACTTATTGATGCTTGGTTTATGGATCTTTGATTTTTATTAGATTTTTTTGTAATTTGATGTTTTTTGATATTTAGTATTTTATTTTTTATATGTTTTATACGGTTTATAAGATCGATCATATTTTTTATATTTGGGTTTATATTTATATTTAGACTTATATCGATTATATTTATGTGATTTTCTTTTCTTAACCTTTTTATCTCCATCAAGAGGAGATTTAATAGTATTATAACCAAATTGATAGCAGAATTGACAAAATTCTATTTTTCCTAATCGTTTTTCTTTCTTTAATTGATTTTTTAATTTTATGTCATTACATAATACTAATTCTTCTGCACATATTTCTGAAATTAATTCTCCATATGTATATTGATGATAAGAGATTAAACTTTGATTTTTATTTATGATACGAGTTTTTACTTTTTCAGTAAATAATGTGGGAATACCAGCAAGAAACCGTTCTTTTCAAAAATCTTGATTTGCATTACTACGTTAATATAACTTAGATAAAAATACATCTTTATACAATCTAAAATGGGTTAAGGTGGGGCATCTTAAGTTAATGAATAATTCTTTATCTCTTTCAAAAACAATTTGGGTATTTCTAACAAAATGTTGAATTATTGATGTAATAAGGGTTATAATAATATCACTTACTGGAAGACAATTTTCTTCAATAGTTAGACCGTTTTTATTTCTTTTTACTGATGTTAAAATTTTTAATTTTTATTCATCACTTAAATAATTATCCCACCAACCTTTAAGTTGATCGAAAAATCCTACTATTAATAATTCACCGACTGAAGCATCATTATTAGAGGGATTATGAGATAATGCCGCATTGGCAGCCATCATCATATATTGTCCCATTTCAATTATTTGATAATCAGTTTTACTGTCAAGATTCCATTCCATTTAATTTGTTTCATTAAAAGTTAAAGAATAAGGTTTTTCTTCAATTTGTAAATCAATAGGTGTTGGTCTTGGATAATAATTTTTTACAGAAAGTTTTACAGTTATATATGTTTCTTGAATTTGATTAGTTGTTTCTTGAAATTGTGAATATAAATTTTTTAATTCTTTTTTTTTATCATATTCTAGAACATGTATAGATTTATTATCTTCTTTTATAGAAGTAGATGTTCAAACTTGTGTTTTTTGTGAGTGTAAAGATTTTTGTAATTGTTCAATAAATTCTTGTGAAGAATTTTGTAATTTATATTTAGAAAAAGGTAACGGTGTTACCATTGAAGGTGTAGATACAGTATTTGGGGTGTTTGGAGTAATTGCACGAGCATCAAGATATTTTACTAAATGATAAATATCATCTAATTTAGAATTTAGAACGGTGGGTTCAAATTGTTCAATACGACTGACCTGTTCGCCCAGAGTTTGGAGATAGGTATTAGTATAATTTAACTGATGGGGAAGATGTTGATCAGATTCAGAAAAAGGGCGAGTTTTAGTACCAGAACTTAATATAATTGTTTTACTAGGTGGATGTATAGAATGGGATTCACTACCATCCATAGTTGTCCATTTCTTTTCAAATGCATTAATTGATTGGGTTAATAATTCTTGAGGAATAATAAGATTATGTTGGGGACAATATATATTATAATACCAAGGAAAGAAACTAATATTAATTTGGGATTCTTGTAAGAATTTAATATATTCGCTTTTAATTTGTTTTTTTATTCAATAGTATTATTATGTATAAAACATTCTCTATTATATTTATTATAATATTATAAATATTCATTATTTATTTTATCAATATTTATTTCAAATGGTGGGTGTGATGATGATGACTTATGTGGAGGTGGAGGTGATGATGATGAGGTTAGTGGAATGTTTGTGGATTTTGTGATAATACGTAGATATGGGAGATTTGTGATGGTGGAAAATCTAGAGGTAATATATTTATATTTAATTTGGTTAAATCTATATCTATTTCATCTTCTGTATCCTGATTAAAATTATTTCGATAAATCGGTTGAGAAATTTGATCTTGTATCTAAATTCCTGATAAAGAATAATTTCTAAAAGATTGATTTTTTAAAGATTGGCTCGGTGTATAATGATGTGGAGATTTTAATGATTGAGTTGATCTTAATAATTGTGATGGTGTGTCAAAATTTTGTGTTTCAGATCGTTGTATAGATTCCGATCTACGAGGAAAAAATTAAAATAATACAGATCCATCGGGGAACTCAACAATGGAATCTATATTAGTTTCAGATTGTGATGTTTGAGGGGGCATAATTTGTTGCATGTGCCAACTATTATGATCTTGAGTATCAGCTTCATCAATTTCATGCTATTTAATATCTTTTGGGCTAATAACTTGACATTTGTTAAGATTTGATTGAAACATTATTGTGGATCCATGTGTACTGATTATTGCTTTAAGGATGGGGGCTAATGTTGTCATGACTTTTAAATAAATCCTATGAGATAATTAGTGAGGGGGGATGTGTGAAATTAGAAAGGATTGGATTAAGAATGAAATTTAAAATAATAAGAAATATTAAAATATTAAAATAAATAACTTAAAATTTAACAATAACATAAAATTTAACTTATTAATATTTTTAAGTTAATTTTAAAATAAATTAACTTAATATAATTGTAAATTATTATCTAGTCCGTTATTTAACCCCACTCAATTCAAACAAAAAAAATTAATCCCATTTCATTACCAATCCCCTCTCACTACTAATCCAATCCAATCTAGTCTGGCTTATCAAACGAGCCCTATATGTTATTTGTAAATTTAGAGATAAAGCATCCATATTATATCTTTTTGTTTGTACTTGTAGTGTTAATATTTTTAAAATTGTAGGATCATTGTGAGATACCTCAAAATTAGGAAAGCATTTAAAATATACGGGACCATGTATAACACTAGTTTTAATAGTACCTAATAATGCATCAGAATAAGAATTATGACGTAAATCAACTAATGAGCATATTACAGATT
>JAUMHN010251562.1:0-19720 GCA_032360265.1 Heliamphora ciliata | reverse complement strand
TTTATTTATTTTATTTTTCGTTTCACATTTTTCAAAAAATAATAATTTATTTTGATTAAATATTTTTTCATTTAATTTATTTAAAATCCGGAATTAATTCCCACGTTTTCCAAGATATCCTATTTTTAAAAAAAACTCTTAAACATGATATTTTGTAAAAATAAAAATAAAACATCTAAAACAAATTTATTTAATTAAAATTAATTAATTAAAAAATTTTATTTTTATTTTTTATTACAAAATATTTTAATTAAAACCAAATTTTTGAATTAATTAAATTAACAGAATAAATAAAACATATATGCAATCATCCACGCAGTTCATATATATATATATATATATATATATATATATATATATATATATGATATGCATATATTTCGATTTTATAATCCAAGTGAAACACTGAACTATTTCAATTTTCTTAAGAGAATCAGCTGTTTCAATCACTGTTCGCCTCTAATTCAGTGTCTTGATTGCATCAGACTTCCTTGATACTATCTGATATATACTGATATATCATATCAGTCTCGTATACATCAAAAAAATCAATAGAAAGCAATCCCAGGAGAGAGAGAAACTGCCGAACCACCACCAGCCACCGCCAAGGCAGCTCTTGCCGCCTCATCCGAGCTCCGTTTTTTACGCATCTTATATCGTTGGAAAGCTCTCAAAATATGAAATTTTTTAGTCAAAAAATCTGCTGAAAAACTGATCGAAAAATGGCTAGAAAAATAGCCCGAACCTCAAAAAAATGCTGCTGCCCGACACAGCACTACGCAGCCAACTTCCCGGGGCTTTTTCGACCATTTTCCAAACTCCGTTTTTGACGTAATTTATTTCAAAAGAAAGCTATCAAAAATTACTATTTTTCTATGAAAAAAACTGCTCAAAAATAGCCTGAAAAACTATCAAAAACACTTCCCAAAACTGCTGCTGCCACACCCAACGCCGCCGTCTTTAACTGCCAACTTCCCAAGACCGTTCCGACATCATCCGAACTCCATTTTTGACATATTTTATATTGTTGGAAAGCTCTCTTGAAAATTATAATCTTTCTATCAAAAAATCTTCTCAAAAATAATTTAGAAAACTATTGAAAAACTGCCTAGAAGCTGCTGCTGTAATGCCATCGCCTCCAGAAAAAAAAAGGTGTTGTTTTTTTCTTTTTTAACAGACAGTTTGCCTAGTTTTTTTTTATGATTTTTGACAGAATTTTGAAGTATGTTTTACTGCTATTTTATGTTTAAAAAATTTCTCAAAAAATAGTCCTAATAACGACCCGAAAAATCATAAAAACTGCCACCGAATTGCCGCCGACAAAGCCGTTAGAATCGGGCTATTTTGGAGATTTTTCCTTGTTGTTTTTGACTTGTTTTTTATGCTATTTTTTATACATAAATACTGCAGAAAATCTCACCGAAAAAAACTATTTAAAACCATTAAAACCTTACAGCGATTTGTGGTCCGTTAAAACCCGAACCACCACCGGTGCTGCCTCCGTCCTTCGTGTTCTTGGACATGTTTAACCTATTCTTAAATAATCTAAATAGATATTTAAGAATATAAAGCTAGCTATTACATCGATCATATGTCCCGAAAGCTCACATTCAATCTATCACAGTTAACTCCCGTGGTTAAAAAAATAATCATCATTCACACCATTCAATCAAACATGAAAAATAAATGACGATCATAAAATTAGAATTAGAACGCCTACAAAACAAAGTTAACAATAGTTCTAAAACTATTCGGCCCCGATAACCGAAAATAAAAAACAAAACAGCTCTAATACCAATTGTTGGAAGCAAGACTGCTAAGACCTTTATTTTTGCAAATGATTAACGGAACAAAATAACTGGACGGGAAATCGCCAAAATGGGCTCCAGATAAAACTTTTGATGACAAATTATCAAAATAAAACCCGTGCTTCCGAAATTAATTTAGAAGAATACCTTTTTATTGGTTGAATCTTCAACTACGATTTGAATCCGAGTTGAAGCCTTTGTCAGATCTTCTACTGTATTCTCTTATGTGATTTCCGGATATAGTGTGGGCTATAATCCTCTGAGAAATCATACCGGCAGAATCAAGACCGCTTTAGTCTTAGAAGACAAGTTATGAAACTGGTTCGGACTACCCGTATATATATAGGGTTACAGTAGGAACCTGGGGAGTAATAATGAGTAATACTTCCAGTGGAACACAAACGCGTATCAGCAGTTTCTGCAATTAAGCAAATCTCATAGCAGTATCTACAATTATGGAAAACTAGCAGTGATTTCTGCAATTTTTATAAAATACTGAATTACAGTTCACGCCACTAAAGACCTATAATTGCACTCTGACCCATAATCTCGAGACCATATGCATTGAGCTCCTGTTATTAAATGCTTACCATTTCTCTCCACATTAAGATTTTCGATACCTGTCAATTAAATTTAATTACTGACAATTTAATTTAATCGGCATCTTGATATTCCTTAACTCTTTCACTTAACTTATTTGATTGCCGGATAATTAAATCCACCTGCAAGGTTTGGCCTGGTCAAAATTTATAAGCTTCCTTTAAGAGGATATCGTCATTCTCGATCTTTCGGGATGCGAATTCTATTAATAATTAATATTCGCCATTAATAATACTGCTATTCAACTCACCAAAAATATAGACCCATATAAAATCGCACCCTCTAATGAATCAAAATAACGAATATTAAATATACGCAAATCAATAATCATTTCAAAATTAAGAGGATAAGGACTATTCATAATAACCTTGGAGTATGAATTTATTTACATAGTCAGCATAAAATTAATTACCCCAAATGTCCCGTTCAATACACACAAAGTATACTGACACAGAGAGTCGGAACAATAGACGACGCTATTATCTGTTCCCCGTAACTAAGGCAGGCCTACTAAGACTCTGTACCACAATCGTACCGATGGTATGTTCATTTTCATTTAAACTGTGAACATAAAACTTATATTCTGCAAAAATCTAAAATCTGATCTATTGTGTGTAAGTCCTACTCTACAAATCAGATTAAATACTATACAAAATATTAGACATTCATGCATAATAAAGAAATGATATGCATGCATTGCTCACAAAGATTCTCATAAAATAAAAAATTAATTCTATTAAAATAAAAGTAATACTAAAAACATGATTTTCAGTATACCAACCCTAACAGTAATATTCTCTATTCGTGTGTGATTCTTGTATTCCGATAGCATCAGGATTTTCTAATACATTGTGATATACTAGTATATCATATCACGGTATTCAATCATATCAAAAAACAATCAAAACAGCCCCGAATAACAGCCGAACCACCATCGGCCACCAACCACCGCCAGCGCCTCCCCTAACCACTGGCTTCAGGCAACTTTTACCGCTGTCTCGTTACTCCATTTTTTATGCTTTTTATACTGAAAAATAACTCTCAAAAAGTAATATTTTTTGTCAAAAAACCAGTTCAAAAATAACCAGAAAAATTGCTCAAAACAACTGTCGTTGCCCTGCTGCACTGCCGCTCCTAACAGCCCACTGTTTGAGCCCTTTCCAGTAATGTTTTGACTCCCGTTTTTCTGAGAAAAATAGCTCTAATATCCAGTAACATAATGCTTCAAAGAACGCCTCAAAAATAGTCTAAAAAAGTTCCCCAAAAGCTATTTTTCTCACTTTTTGGACTATTTTTTCAGTGGTATTTTACTGTTATTTTATACCAAAAAAACCTGTTCAAAACCAGTCTCAAAAATATCGAAAAACTAACGAAAAATGGCCCTGAACCGCCGCCGGTGGTGTTGCCGACAGGCTATTTTTTATGCAATTTTTTTGTGCTTTTGGGACAATTTTAATACTATTTTTTAGCCTAAAAATTACAGAAAATGATGCTGGAAAATAAGTTAAAAAACCGTGAAAAAATCACCGCGATCCGTGGTCCTTAACACCCAAAACCACCGCTGGTGTCGCCGCCTGTTCTTTGTGTTCTTGGATATTCAATCTATTATTAAATAATCTAAATACATATTTAAAAAACATAAAACTAGCTATTACATCGATACCTATGTCCCGAAGGCTCACATTTGATTCTAGAAAAAACTTAATCTATCACGATCAACCCTTGTTGTGACGACCCAAAAATTTTGGATTCATCTAGAGTAACAAATAAAATACTAGGCAACATAAAGAAAAATTCTTATTCTAATATTTCTCAAAAAATTAAAATTAAACCAAAAATTTTATTACATCATTGTTCTTGCAGCGGAAAATAAAAAAAATAACTGAAAACAAAAAAATGCTGATAATAAAGACTCTAGTGGCTAGGTTCGCATGAACCAGGGCTCTATCTGTTCTTCTATGTTCTCCTCTACGACATCATCCTACACTTCATAACCTGGTGTTTGAATCACCAGGGTAACATAAAACGAAGTCATGAGTTCGAAGAACTCAGTAAACTCATCACAAGTAAAGCATGCATCGATAGCTAATCATATCAACAAGTAGCAACAAATAAACAACAAATATATCAAAATGCATCGTGATTTAATTAATAACTAATAACTCCAACTAGGGTTGTCTTGAATCACTACCCGAACACATCTTCCTCATCATCATCAATATCAATTCGAATACACGAGAAGTTTCTACGGTTCCAGCTAGATGATATCCTAGAATAATAACAAGACCCAGCCTACGGTCTGTTTCTGCCAGATAATCATCCTAGAATTACAACCGAGAACCCATATGTGTCTGCCTGATAAGTTACCCTAAAATATACACCGGTCCAGCCTACGGCGGGTGTCTGCCAGGTAACTTATCAAAAACCTAAACTCCGCTAGATATTATCAAAATTCAAACACCGGCCCAGCCTACGGCAGGTGCACCTTGATAATATCTATCATCACAACAAACCACGACGTACAACTAACTCCTCGTAATTAACGCAGTTATGATTTTTAACATGCAAAATTTATTTATGCAACCCTCCCGATGAACACATTCCCAATTGTAAAAATCATACTAAAATCGATAATCAACTTGCGATATGAATCATGCTACAACGAAAAACGACAACTTAACATGCGATCATCAATAATAACATAAGATATCTAAACATGCATGAATTGATAACAAATAATTTTATAATCAAACAAAATGTGTCAAGTGTCAGTTTAAATCCGAGTTTCGTATTTATATAACCTTTTTTTTAACTTATTAATTTTTTTTTATCTTGGCAACTCAATCCACTTTCTGTTACTTGAGAATAATCTTAAGGTGATGATTTAACCCCTTTTTAATTAAACCATATAAGGCTTAACGAACACAATACGCAAACCAAAAATCAGAAACTTGTTCGCGCGGTCCAACTTTGACAGCTTATACATATCTCAGTTTTTGTCAATTTGTTTTTTTTTTAGTTTTAACTTATTTCTTTCAATATTATAAATACAAACTAATATCCATTAAAACCATCTTGAAAAAATAAACTTTTTATTAATAATAAGGTTCGTCTTTAAAACACGCGTTTATATCGTTTTTTTTTAAATATGAACAACCCGATTAAAGTTTGACTAATTAATTAATTATTTTTTTTATGGAGTGAACCCTCTTAAATTCAGAATATTTATAAAAAGAAATATTCAAAAATTCCGCAACTAAAAGATCTTAGAATTCATCACAGTAATTAAATATTGAACCGGCGCAACAAGTGATTTGGTTATTTTTTTTTTTTTTTGATTTTTGATTAATTGTTTATATTAAAAGAAAACCCTTAATATCAGAATATTCATCATACATAATAAAATATAGCAAATAATTGAAACTAAAATCAAAAGAAAAGAATAAATACCAACGCATTGCGAAACTAGTGATTTCGGTTACTTTTTTCGATTTTCTACGACGGCACGACAATAACGGCTTCGGTTTGAGACAAATGGTTTAAACTCTTTCTTAATCTACAATTCCAGAGACTTAAACTCCTCTCTCTTTCTAAGAAAAAAAATGAAGAACAATTGGAGAACGAGAAGAAAATAGAACGCCGGAATAATCGAATTTTATTTGTAACAACCAACAAAAATAAACGTAGGTTTAGATCTTACCGGTTGAAAAATGAAACCGTTGATTATCAAGAACACGATGCCAGAAGTATGCCTCTAAAAAATCACGACGATCCAACTTTGTTTGGCCCTTGATCGCTGCAAAAACGCAGGCTGGTTCTTCTCACCCGAACACCTCCAGCGGCTCACTGTTATAATTATGGTGATTTCCTAACTCCTAAACTGGTTTCCAGCGGCACAGTGATTATAATTAAACCCCCCAACTCTAATGGTATATATATATAGAGATAGATAGATAGATCGATAAAGATTCTATATATATAAATATACTTATTTTATTTATTTCTTAATTTCTTTTGTCTTTCAAAAATAAAATTATTCTAACCTTCTAAAAGATATTTATTTCTTAAGGAGATTATTACCTTCTAAAAAAAATTATTTTACTATTAGAGTATTTATTATTATTATTATCATTATTTTTTTTAAACTTAAACTTAACATATGCATAAAACTTATTATAATCTTATTATTTAAACTTATATTTTTAGCTTAACTTAAAATCAAATTTACTTAGATTTATTATTATAATAAATTCCATGAATTATATATTTCACAACAAAATGATTAATTTCTATTTATTATTATTTATTAAACATTATTGAAAAAAAAATCTCAAAAGCTCGGGTCGTTACAAGATTCTATATATATAAATATACTTATTTTATTTATTTATTTCTTAATTTCTTGTCTTCCAAAAATAAAATTGTTCTAACCTTCTAAAAGATATTTATTTCTTAAGGAGATTGTTACCTTCTAAAAAAAAGTACTATACTATTACATTATTTATTATTATTATTATCATTATTTTTTTTAAACTTAAACTTAACATATGCATAAAACTTATTATAATCCTATTACTTAAATTTAAATTTTTAGCTTAACTTAAAATCAAATTTACTTAAGTTTATTATTATAATAAACTCCATGAATTATATATTCCACAACAAATGATTAATTTTTATTTATTATTATTTATTAAACATTATTTAAAAAAATCTCAAAAGTTCTAGTCGTTACAATCTACCCCCCTTCAAAAAAATTTCGTCCTCGAAATTTACACGGCAAAAAAGTGCGGGTAGGTCACTCACATGGTATCCTCACGTTCCCATATTGATTCTTCAACCCCTCGATGCTGCCATAGAACGCGTACTAACGGAATCGTCTTACCTCGCAGAACTTTCTCTCGACGGTCGAGGATTCTTACTGCCCTCTTCTCAAAAGTCGCATCTTGGTCCAAACTAATTTCCTTCCAGCTCAAAACGTGGGTAGGGTCAAGCTCGTACTTCCGTAGCATTGATACATGAAAGATATTGTGAGCACTTGCTAACTGCGGGGTAGGGCTAAACAATAAGCCACGGCTCCAACTTTTTGTAGAATCTCGAACGGTCCAATGAAACGAGGAAACAACTTCCCTTTCTTCCCAAACCAAATAATACCACAGCACGGTTGAACTGTAGAAAAACATGATCTCCAACTTCAAACTCTAATGGTCGGCACCTCCCATCAGTATAACTCTTTTGCCGGCTTTATGCTATGAGAAGGTGTTGATGAATCAGCTTAACCTTCTTTGTCGTTTCCATCACAAGCTCGGGTCCTAGCAAACTTGTCTCTCCTGCCTCGGTCCAACAGATAGGTGACCAACAAGGTCGCCCGTATAAGGCCTCGTACGGTGCCATAACAATACTAGCCTGATAATTGTTGTTGTACGAAAACTCCACCAGCGGTAAGTGCTTCTCCCAACTTCTGGGAAAGTCCATAACACAGGCTCTAAGCATATCTTATAGCGTGTGAATAGTCCTCTATGACTGTCTGCCTGACTGTGGGTGAAAAGCCGTACTAAAATAGAGTTCTGTCCCTAAAGCTGTTTGTAGACCCTGCCAGAACTTGGAGGTAAAGCGCGGATCACAGTCAGATACAATGGAAACAGGTATACCATGTAGCCTTATGATCTCACTGATATACTTTTGACTCAACGCCTCAAGTGAATCTGTCATCCTTATCGGTAGGAAATGCGCTGACTTTGTGGAGAGATCGACGATCACCCAAATTCCTGTATGCCCCTGCGGGGATCTAGGCAGTCATGATACAAAATTCATTGTTACATGCTCCCATTTCCACTGAGGTATCTCTAAGGGTTGTAGAGTCCCTTCTGGTTTCTGATGCTCTGCCATGACTTGCTGACATGTCAAACAACGGGTCACGAAAATTGCTACATCTTTCTTCATACCACTCCACCAAAATATCGTTTCAAATCTTGGTACATCTTGGTCACGCCTGGGTGTATTGCGAACATCGACTTGTGAAATTCCTTTAATATTTGATCTCGAAGACCGTCGGTGTTAGGTACAAAGATATTTCCTTGATATGTTAAGCCTCCATCGGCACGAAGCTCCCATCCTTGAACTAACTCCTGATTAGACAATTGATGTTTGATGAAAGCTACCTCCTGATCAAAACTCTGTGCTTCTAAAACTTGCTGGGCAAGACTCGATGTTACCACTGTCACACTGAAACAGATACCTTCACTTTCTTCTGACGGTTGCAAGTGATACTCACTGAGGGTCTCCAACAAATTCCACAAACAAGCCAATTCTACTCTTATTTTCTTGCTTAAGGCATCAGCCACCACATTCGCCTTACCAGGATGATATGCGATACAAAAATCATAATCTCTCAGATACTCCATCCAACGTCGTTGTCTCATGTTAAGCTCATTTTGTGTAAACAGATATTTGAGACTCTTATGATCAGTGAAGAGTTCAAACTTTTCTCCGTATAGATAGTGCCTCCACATCTTCAATGCAAAAACTACTGCTGCCAACTCTAGATCGTGAGTCGAATAATTCTGCTCATGTGGCTTAAGCTGTCGAGACCCATACTCTACAACCTTACTAGTTTGCATCAAAACACAGCCAAGACCTTTCTTAGATGCGTCGCAAAACACTGTATAACCCACATTTCTGTCGGGTACTATCAGAATGGGTGCACTAGTTAATCTCGTCTTCAACTCCTGAAAAGATTTTTCACAAATATCGCTCCATTCAAACTTGATCCCTTTCTACGTCAACCACGTCATCGGTCGGGTCAATCTAGAGAAATCCTGAATATATCTTCAATAATAGCCTGCCAGCCTCAGAAAACTACGAACTTCAAAAATTGACTTTGGTTGCTTCCAGTCCATCACAGTTTCTACCTTTGCTGGGTCCACTGATACTCCTTTTCGGATATAACAAGTCCCAAGAATTTTACTTCTGGAGGAATAACTCGTCAAACTGCTGCATGGTAGCCACATGGCGGGAATTTCTTACCAAATTCCACCAATGGTTAGCTTCCCCTTGTAACTGATAAGTGGCCAAGGCTACTCGATCGGCTTCATCCCTGACGGCCATGGTCTCTAGCATCTTTTTCACCTGATTCAGCCAACTCTTTGCCTCTTGGGGACGGGTTCCCCCACTGAACATCGGGGGTCGCTGCCGGCAAAAATCAAAAAAACAAAGTTATCTTGTCGGTTCAAACTCGCTGTGCTTAAGCAGGTGTAGGCTGTGGATTTCTTATTGCATCGATGAGGGTCCAAAGTAGAAAATTAAAGTCCTCATCTCATGGTACCGGTGGCGGTTCTCTTTGTCCTTCGAACACTTCAGGTTCCACATCTTCTCGTCGTTTCAAGAATCGGCGGGGTCTGCCTCTCGCTCGATTCATTTATATAACCAAATAAACCAAGGCTTTTAAAAAGTTATTATTAAATTTTTACGTTTTAACCTTATTTAAGTTGAATCTACGATCGCGTGGGTAAGGGTTGAACCTAGTGCTCTGATACCAATTGTGACGACCCAAAATTTTTGGATCGTCACGCTTGTGATTAAAAAATTAAATAATCATCATTCAAACTATTCAATCAAATATGAATAAATAGATGATCATAAAATCGGGATTAGAACACTTGCAAAACAAAGTTAGCACAATTCCAAAACTACCCGACCCCGATAAATCGTAAACAAAAATTAAAATAGCTCTGATACCAATTGTTAGAGGCAAAATTGCCGAGATAATTGTTTTTGTAAACGATTTTTGATAAAAATTTAACAGGACGGAAAAATGCTGAAACGAACTCCAGATAAAATTTTTGACGAAGAACGATCAAAATTAAAACCCGTGCAACCACAGTTAATTTAGAATAATACCTTTTTCCCCGGTCGATTCTTTAACTACGATTTGAATTCGAGTTGGAGCTTCCGTCAGACCCTCTACTATATTTCCTTATGCGATTCTCGAATATAGTGTGGATTATAATCTATCAAGAACTCGTACCGGCAGAACTTGGACAGCCTTAGTCTTGAAGACAAGTTACGAACATAGTTCAGCCTACCCGCATATTTATAAGGCTACAGTAGGGACCTATGGAGTAATTATGAATCAGACTTCTTGTAGAACACAGATACGTATCCAGTGATTTTTGCATTTAAGCAAATCTCATAACGACATCTGCAATTATAAAAACTGTCAGCCCAAGGGCTTTTTCTATTGATTTTGATTATTTTCATAATTTATTTTCTAAGAAGAAATAGATTTAAAAGGATAATATTTATATTTTCTAAAAGAAAGTGTTGACACATATTGAACAAATGAGTTAATACCTTTAACTAAAAAAAATGACTTTTCTCTCAAAATGATTAAAACACCTAAGTATTCTTGAGAATATTTTGTGTTAAACACAATTAACAATTGAGTTAAAATTTTAAGGCAAAGTATACTTGAAGATATCAAGTGTATCAACACTTTTGAACAAATGGTTTGACACTCTAAACAGTTTGTTGAAGATGTTTCAGGTATTAAAAGTTAGTGTCAAAACAAATGAATTTTTTGTTAACACAAAAGAGCCAAAGCTCTCTGTAATCAAAATGAGTCGACCCAAATTGAATTTGTGTCGACACAAAAGTGGTTCCTCACTTTCGTTATCTAGAACTTTAAGTTGACACAAATACCAAATGAGTCGACACAAAAGTACCGAGATCACCTGTAGAATTTTAGTGTCGACGCCAATGTCTAAATGAGTTGACACAAATATCCCGAAGGGTCTTGTAGAATTTTAGTGTCGACACCAAGAAGATTTGAGTCTACACAAATTGTCCTCTCCTGGATGCTAAAGAACCATTGAGTCGACACATATCCAAATGTGTCAACACCATTGTGTTGGTGAGAAAGATTACAGAAATTGTGCCGACACCTCAAAAGAATTGAGTCGACCCAATCACTTGAAAATCCTTGCCCTAGACATTTTGTGTCGATCCAAAAGTATTTGTGTCGACACCTGCGACATAAATTCAAATTCACGGCAGACTTCAACAGTTGGATTTTTGGCATTTAATGCCATCACCTACCTCCAACGGTCATGAATGCTCAAGAGCTTATATAAGGAGTTACTCCTCATCATTTAATCTCTCTGGAGACTTTCAATCACTATTTTATTGCTTGATTCAAACTCAAAATCTTCATGCTTTCATTTATTGCTGAACTTCAGCTCTTGTAACTCATCTCTCTTTACCTCTTCATTTATTACTAATTAATTTCTGTAAAAAAAGTGAATGATCCTTATTGATACACTTTATTTATTATATTCAAGGGTGAGTCACCCTTTGTCTTTTGAGTGAATGAGTAAATCTCATCAAAGAATAGTTCAAGAGTGATTGGAAGAAAATAAGAGATTGTTTTCATAGGATTATCTTGCTGCTCTTGTAAGGCCTTTGAATGTGCACGTAAACGTTCGTATCCGTGTGGATATTCTCAAGCAAAGTCTTGAGGTTGTAAGGCTTAGAATGCGCCCATAAAGCATTCTACATAGTGAAAATTCTCAATGAGAGACTTGAGGAGTGGACATAGGTTTGGAAGAAGTCGAACCACTATAAATCCTTAGTGTCTGGTTCATTCTCTCTATCCCTAACATCTTTAATATCTGTATTGCATTAATCTTTGATTATCTTGTTATATTTGTTTTCTATATTAAAAGGTTTTCGAAAAGGTTTTAAAATTTGTTATTAATTTTTTAAACCCAATTCACGCCCCTCTTGGGTTGCTTAAAACTAACAATTTGTATCAGAGCTCGAGCTCGTATTTTTAACTTAATAGTCTAAGAGTTTATATGGCAACCACTAGCATCGGACCTATCCAATCCAAAGGTCAGTCGACCAATAGACCTCCCTTGTTCAATGGAACAAATTACAATTATTGGAAGGCTAGAATGAGAATCTACATTCAAGCCGTAGACTACGACCTTTGGCGGGTTTTCATTAATGGACCCAAAAGACCCACCAAAACTATTGAAGGGGATTCCGTCTCTAAACCAGAAGCTGAATTGACAGAAAATGATATTAGAGAGATTCAAAAAAATGCTAAGGCTATGAATCTCCTATATCTCTCACTTGACCCAAATGAGTTCGATAGAATCACTACATGTGACACCGCAAAAGAAGTATGGAACAGACTTGAAGTTACCCATGAGGGTACTAACCAAGTGAAGGAGACCAAAATAAGCTTACTTGTGCATAACTTTGAGTTATTTAAAATGAAATATGATGAAACCATATATGATATGTTTACACGTTTTTTTGATATTATAAATGAACTAAAATCTCTTGGTAAAATTTATTCAAATGCAAAAATGGTGAGAAAAATCCTTAGGTATATGCCTAAGAGTTGGGAAGCTAAGGTCATAGCTATCCAAGAAGCTAAAGACCTCAACACTCTTAGCTTGAAAGAACTTCTTGGATCTATCATGACCTATGAGATAAATATAAAGATGGACGACGAGGATGACAACAAAAAGAAGAAAGGCATTACCTTCAAATCCTCAACTCATGACGAAGAATTCGACGAAGATTCCTCAAGTGATGAGAACAAAGATATGGAACAAAGATATGGCCCTCATCACAAAGAAATTCAAATGGCTTCTTAGAAATAAGAAACAATGAGGAAAAAAGTTCTTCAAGAAGGAAGGACACCGAAACGAGCCTAACAAATTCAAAGGCAACTCTAAAAAATTCAAAAACAACTACAAGAAAGAGGAAATCATTTGCTAGGAGTGCAATAAGCCTAAACATGTCAAGGCAAAATGTCCTCAGTTCAAAAAGTAATTCAAAAAGGACTTCAAGAAAGCCATGATACTGCATGGGGAAAAAGTGATGACAGCAGCTCCGAAGACAAAAAAGAAGAAAACGAGATTGCAAATCTATGCCTCATGGCAAAAGAAAATGATAAGGTAACCCATGACTCTTTCTCTTTAGATGAGTTACAAAATGCATTTGAAGATTTGCATAATGAATTGAGAAAAATGGATGCCAAGAACTCTATCTTAAAAAAGTTAGTTCTTTCCTCCTCAAGTGAAATTGAAACTTTGAAAAGTGAAAAACTTGCTTTATCAAAACAAGTTTCTATTTTGAAGGATGAAAACAAAGTCTTGATTGAAAAGGTTAAAGACCTTACAAAAACCGTTTACAAGTTTACTAAAGGAAAGAACAACTTAGATAAATTTCTCGGCATGCAAAAATGTGTTTTTGACAAATGCAGAATTGGATATAGACTAAAGAAGAAACAAAAATTCTTGAACAATATTTTTGTCAAAGCATCTTTAAATCATAAAAATGTAACATATTTTTATTGTATGAACATGGACATACTGTCAAACATTATCCACTTAAAAAATCTTCAAATCTCTCTGTCAAGAAGGTTTGGTTCTTAAGGAAACACATCCTTAAGGAACTAACTCCAAAAGCCCCAAGAAAATTTGAATACCAAAAATTAAAAATTGATTCTCCTTACAGGTATGTTTCAAGTCCTCATTTAAAGAGGGGATGTGGTACCTTGATAGCACTTGTTCAAGACACATGACAGGCAGTCAATCTATGTTTGCATCTCTCAAACCAAAGGATGGTGGATTTGTAACATTCGGTGACAATAGCAAAGGAAAAATCATAGGAATCGGTTGTATCAATAAAATTCTTTCCCCTTCATTTGAAAATGTTTTGCTTGTTGATTGTTTGAAACATAATTTTCTTAACATAAGCCAACTTTGTGACAAAGGCCATAAGATTGTCTTTAATCATGCTAAGTGTGTTATTAAATATTCAATCAATAACAAAGTTATTTTTGAAGGTTATAGACTTGAAAATGTTTATAAATTTACTCTAAATGATCTTTTCAAAAATGACAACAAGTGCTTAGCCGCCTTGAGTGATAATAGTTGGTTGTAACATAGAATGCTTAGACATGCACACATGAACTTGATTTTCAAACTTTTGAAAAAAGAATTGGTGATTGGTTTACCCCAAATCAAATTTGAAAATGACAAAGTGTGTAATACATGTCAACAAGGCAAACAAAATCTAATTTTTTTTTTCATTCTAAAAATGAGATTTCAACTTCTAGACCCTTACCACTATTGCACATAAACTTATTTGGTCCAACAAGAACTTTAAGCCTTGGAGGCAAGAGATGTGCCTTTCTTATTGTTGATGACTTCTCTAGATACACTTAGGCGCTATTCTTAACGCATAAGGATGAAGCCTTTGTCTCTTTTGCAAAACTGTTCGGAGAGTTAAAATGAAAAAGGTTTTCAAATCACAAGTATCTGAAGTGATCATGGTAAAGAATTTAAAAACAAAAATTTTGAAAAGTTTTGTGATGAAAATGGGATTAATCATAACTTCTTTGCTCTTAGAACCCCTCAACAAAATAGAGTTGTTGAGAGGAAGAATAAGACATTGAAAGAAATGGCTAGAACTATGCTATGTGAAATAACCTACCACGATACTTTTAGGTCAAGGCTGTCAATACCGCTTGTTTTATCATAAACAGAGTTATGATACGAGTTTCTCTCAAGAAAATCACATATAAGCTATGGAATGGAAGAAAACCTAACATTAACAATTTTTGCACCTTTGAGTGCAAATGATAGTAAGTGTGTAATCCCAAGAGGGGGGGTGAATTAGATTTTTAAAAAAATTATTTAAGTATAAAATCCAAGTATGCTTTTTAGTTCACTTATAAATATTAATTCACAGATATATTTTTAGGTATGTCTTCTTGTTGAAAAACTAAAGTACAAGTATATTTGAAATGACTTAAAATAATAAGTTTCTAAAAGATGTAAGCACAAATGAAGATGCTAACTTAAAGCCCTTTTTAATTGAAGATAACAATGCAAATGTACTTCAATTTTAATTCACAATATTTAAACCTTATTATTAACTAATACTTGTCTTGTTTTAACGATAAAAGTATAACTTTCAAGATTGATACTTTTCAAATATGACTTTTAGAATAATATACAAGAATTTTTTTAACTTGACAATATTTCTTACAAAGTGAAATGAAATGATTCAAAACTTTTCTACCTTTAAGAAATTAAAGGATGCGAGAAATAAATGATTCAAGTGCAAGTGTGTGTGAAGCAATGACAAGCAACAATATAATAAAGTAAAACAAAAGAAATGAGCAAGCTAGAAGATGAACACCACGATTTTTACAAGGTTCGGCGTTGTGACCTACGTCCTTGCCTCAAGCCAACCACTATGAAGATTTTTTACTACCTCTCCTTCAATAGGCGGAGGAGCCTCTCTCCTTAGTCTAGGTGGAGTAGTTTCTCTTGAAAATATACCCTTCTCAAACAACCCAATCCTTGTAGGCGGATTAGCCTCTTTTGAAAAACGCCTTTCTCAAATACAACAGATGACAAGAAGAAGTACAAATGAATGCTCCTTCAATGAGCAGATAAGTACGAACAATGAAGAAGCACTAAACTCACTTCTCAAGAAATATAACAATGAAGCTCAAGAAGAAATCTAATGATTTTCTCTCAAAAATATGAATGAAGAGCTCAGGAATTTGAAGCACAAAGAGATTATATATGAGAGAATGTTTGAGAGGCTTTGAGTGAATAAAACAAGAGCTCAAGGGCTCTATTTATAGGCCTCGAAATCAGACTAGCTGTTGGGCTAAATAGGGTAAGTTCAAACTAGCCGTTTTCAACAAAAATTTGAATTTAAGCTTGTTCCGTCGACTGGAGAAGTTAGTTCGGTCAACTGGACCAAACTTCAGTCGACTGGATCTCAAGGGTCAGTCGACTGAACTGCTTTAGATCTGAAAATCAATTTTTGGCAGTTCAATCAGTCGCTTGGATAGAAAGCCTCAATCGACTGGATCATTAAAAATTCAAATTTTTATCTTTCCAAAATATTTTGATCACTTTTTTATTTGAAAAAATATTTTAAAGACTTTTTAGGATTCCTATGGGCTTCAAAAAGATATTCATGAGATTAGTGAATGTAAATAGATCCTTAAACATAAAATTTAAAATTTGTTTTTCAAGCCTTCAATATCTTAACTCTTGCATCTTGTTCCAAAATTTGTCGCCAAAGGATTTGATTTGAAACTATGCATCATGGCGTCCACTTTGTATCTTGTGTTATGCTAAGCGTATATTTCTTGTAAACAATCTCAATATACACAATTAGATACATAGGTTTGTTATCATCAAAATCGGTCATTGAAGCCTTGTTAGGCCAACAATCTCTCCCTTTTTGATGATGACAAACACAAAAGAAAATAATGTAGGAAAGATTAAACAAAGCTCCCCCTATCAATAAGCATGAGATAATAATCTTTTAGAGTTGAAAAACTCCCCCTTACAATTTGCATAAATTGTAAAGATATTGAAATTCATTTCAATCATAGAACTTATTCCATAAAATATTTTCAAATGATCTGTTCAAATGGTAAGCCTCTTTTCAATCATTCGTAAGATATTAACATGCATATATTCATTCAATATTCAATATGAAACCATTTAAGCATAACCATTTAAATATTCAATATCAATAAAGATAACTACATAACCATTCAAATGATAAACCAAGTAAACATCTAAGCACAACTATAAGATATCCAAAAACTAAGGACTAAGAGTAGCATAAGTAGCATAAGTAGCATAATAATGCTCTCAAAAGACTCAAAAGAAAGCTTTCCAAAGGATCAGAAAAAGAAGTGGTGAAGTGGAGTGAAGTGGAGCTTTCCTTTCTTTATGCTTTCCTTTCTTTATGCTTTCCTTTTTGCACACTCGTTTCTCCCCCTTTTGGAATTATCAAAAAGTGGAGCTAAAATCATCCTCATCGTCATCGCCATCACCATCACCATCATCCTCGGGTGAAGAAACATCATAGGGAGGAACACATAAGCCATCCTCAAGGCGAGTGAGGCAAGAGCTAATTTTGTCATATTGCTTGTCAACCCGCTTTGAGAAAGATTTCACCAATTTCTTGAAAAAGGATTTGGTAGAGGGATCAAGAGCAGGAGTAGTGGTAGGAGCAGGTGGATGTGCTGAAGGAGAAGTAGGTGGCGGAGCATCATCATGTGCATAGGTAGTAGCCTCGGCTTTCTCATCAGTATCTTGGACTACTTGAAGAGCTTGCCTTTGAATTTTGGGTAGCCACTGTCCTTATTGTAAATGATAACCCATTTGTTTTAATGTGGTAGCGGTAAGAAAATTAAAATTTTTGAGTAGAAGAAAATTAAAAGGAGATGGGAAAAAGCCAAAGGACTCAAAAAGAGGTGTGAGAAAACCTCCATATGGAAGAGTATGGCGTTTGGTACTTTCTTTTGCAAGTATCCATTGGCATATTAACGATGGAAGATCAATATATTTCTCCATATAGATACACCACAATATAAAACAATTAAGATAGGAAATGTAGGTCCGAGAGCCACTACGAGGCAAAGCGTTGTATGTGATGATTAGATGAAGAATGTTGGCCTCGAGGGTGAGTTGTGAGTAAGATGGAGTTAGGGCAAAATTGGTAGGAGGTTCGGTTATGATCATGGGTAAAAAATATTTCGAGAGTGAATTCTTGTCACGCCCCAAACTCCGGGTCACGTGAAACACCCACAGGCAACCAAATATAACACCAAACCCGAGAATACACTCTCAATATAAAACATACATGCATTATATATAATCGCCAACCGGCTTACATTACACGGCCCCAACGCCGAAAAATATGTTACAGCATATATGTTTAAAAACGAGCAAAAAGAAAGACTACAAATCTTCCGCCCGTCCGGCACCTCCAAATCAACTTGCATGACCAATACCTGAAAAATATTTCAAATCCCACACCGTGAGCCAAAACTCAGTAGAAACTAGACAGCACATGAAGTATAAGCTAAACATGCTAGAAAAACGAGGTGCAGTCGACTCTCTTTCAAGCCTTCAAAACGAGTTTTCACATGCAACGAGAAAGTGAGGATACAAACCATCTTTTGACTTACTCACAGGAGCCCTAAAAATAGTTGAAAAGGGTTTTTAGATCGCGATTCACACGAGTCTTAAAAATAATTTAAAAATGATTTTATCCATCCTACAATGCAGTTTATGCAATCCATGATACATATAACCGGCCCTCACAAGCCACAATAACAGTTCTACAGAAACACGGTGGTACACACCCATCACAAGGATTTTCTCGGACTATCACCGAAGGACCATAGCCCCAACTATTATACCATTAACCGGAGTTAACCTATACAACACATGTAACTCACGCGACACACGCAACCCGCACAGCTCACGCATCCCGTGCACACACACAACGCACGCACGCCACCCACACGACGCAACACATGCATCCCATACAACGCCTCACATGCAACACACATAACACAAGCTTCTTCAGGACCTTTTTCCGTCCTTCAGAATCAGACACACACATCTTTAGGACCACGTTTTCGTCCTCAGACTCACGCACATCTGCATCGTCAGGACCACGTTTTCGTCCTTCAGATACTCACACACAGTGCATCATTAGGACCACATTTCCATCCCTCTGATTCTTGCACACAAGTGCATCGTTAGGACCACATTTTTGTCCATCCAATTCTCGCACATAAGTGCATCGTTAGGACCACATTTCCGTCCCTCCGATATTCGCACCCGCACCCATGTATCATTAGGACCAAATTTTCGTCCTTCCGATACCCACACACGCACACATGCATCGTTAACCAGAGTTAACGTAAATCTTAGACCACATTTTCGTCCATCGTCAGCCAGGGCTAACATTTATTGGGCCACATTTTCGCCCACGGACCACTTTTCCGTCCACGGACTACTTTTTCATCCGGAACACATCGGACCCCTTTTCCATCTGGAACACATAAGCACACACGCACACGTGTCACTAAAACTAGAGTTTTAGCTACCGCAAGACCACATATCCGTCCTGCAACATGCATAATTAAAACTAGAATTTTAAATGCACATAACCACGTAAAACACTACGTTTCACATAACGGCACCACATGCCACACAACCAGACATCCACTCATTGGACAACCCGTCCTCTCATCGGGACAACCAGCGATGCAGAAAACCAAAATCTAACCCAGAGACCAACACCAATCGAGCGGTCAACCACCGCTCGAGCGGTCCCCTATCGACATACATCACTGCCACCACCTCGCTCGAGTGGACGACCACCGCTTGAGCGGTCACCCACCGACCCAACTCTCGACCACCAGCCCGCTCGAGCACACAACCACCGCTCGAGCG
>JAUMHN010251454.1:0-19725 GCA_032360265.1 Heliamphora ciliata | reverse complement strand
ATTGAAAACTCAAGACATAATTTGAGTTAGGGCCGGGAGTTCAGTCAGGACCTTTAGTGGAATAAGTTCTAGTTCGTGTGAGAAATGATTTAACTCGGTGACATAGTTAGGGATATCCAATTTTCTCGTACGATTAGCCCGAGTCCTATACTTTCCCGTGATCCCTCACGTCGCCCATTATACGTACGAATATTTTTTTATCGATTTCGGTAATTATTTAATTTAATTTGAATGCCGGTTTTGTCGCCGGAAACATTCGGTGATTAAATTAAATAATGGAGGGCGGTTTTGGAATTTGGCACGCATAGGGATCACTCCCTAGGTGGCCAGCCCTAATTGAGGGGATGTGAGTTGTTTTATAGATAAATATCACTTGCCTAATTTCTTGGTATGAAGATATATATTGTTGCCATGTATATCTTAAGTGAATGTATATATATCATAATAGGAGACTCAAAACCTAAATCATCCTCCTCTAGTTGCCGCCACCCCTCTCTCTTTTTGAAATTTTCATTATTGCTTATTGGAGACTAAGTGTGAGAAGAAACCAATGAAGAAAATAACTTCGATCGGCATCGGTGCCCACACACCGTGATCGTCGTAGCGCGTCCGAGATATATGTGAGAAGAATGCTAGGTCGTCTTCAACATATTCTGGAGTTTTTGAAACTTTTTGACAAGTTTCATAAAGGTATAACAGTATTTAGATTAACACCGTTCTTGTTTTTAATGAAAAACGCACGCGCCGTTTTTTACGGTCACGACGCCGGTTCTAAAATTTTTTCCGCATCCCAACAATATAGTGCAGAATCAGTAAACGAAATGCAGTAATCAGTATGGTACAGTGCAGTGAACAAGTATGGTGCATAGGGTAATGAACAGTAAGTGGTGATACCTGGTCGGGAGTCAGCCGGTCCAGTGAGACCCGAAATCGGTCAATGTCCTTCCCCCCAGCTTTCTTCCCCTTCAACCCACGGGACCACCGGGCTGCACGGGGAATAACCAGAGGGTCTGCAGTAGAGTTCGCCGGGACGTGAAGCCCGAGGAACTCATAGGTCCATAACTACAAAGAAGAAGATGTTAGCAAGCAAAAATAACAGATAACGGAAATACATGAAGAACTGCAGAATCTAAGTCATACCTCCCAGACCCTTCAGTATCCCCTAATGCTGAGCTCCTGAGGGAACTGGGTCAATGTCCTCATGAAACTGTAGAGGGTAGCCAAAGCAGCGCCGCCCCAATCGTACGAAGCGACCCGATCATGACGATCCAGGCCGCCCAAGTAGTGTAAATAAACGGTATTCTCCTTGTTCAAAAACAAGAAGGTACCAAACATATACATCAAGAATCCCTGGGCAACCCACTCGTAGTGGCGGGCTCGGTGCACTGGAAGTATTTGAAACGGTCGAAAAACCAGGTATATCGAACCCGATCGCGGTCCATCTGCGTCGAAATAACCCCAAGGAAATACATCAGGGCATCGACAAACTGTGCGATGGTAGGATCAAATGGGACGGGAGCTCCTCCAACTCGGATGCTTGTGATGAGTGCGAAGACCAGAGGTGTAATGGTGGCTTCGAAGGTGGTGAAATGGACGGTGTTGGTGGTATCCCACCACCGCTCGGCCAGGGCTGTCAGCCACACCTGGTCGTTGCTCATCCTAGCCAGCAGGGGTATGAAGCGAGCAAAGCCGGAGGCATCGATGTAAGCCCAGCTAGAAGCAAGGAGTGCATCATACCACTCTAACACCTCCCTGAAGGCAGAACCTCCGAAACCCGGGACATAATGACCAGCCTGTAAAAGGAGACAGATAGAGAACATATAAAGAACAAATCGAGCAAGCAAAGTGCAGGAAATATCTAAAGACAAAGCCCTAGAAAACTAGGCGCCCCAACCCTAGGTTCGTGTACAAGTGACGACCCTTTAGTTTCTTTCAAGCCCTAAGGAACTAGGTGCCCTAACCTTAGGTTCGTGACTCCTAATGACCTGATGTCTTGGTGCACCAGTTAAATTTCTATCATTCTTTCCTAGGTTTCTTCCCAAATGATATAAAAAAAAAGGAACAAAAAAAGAACAAAAAACTTTCTAAAATTTTTGGGATTTTTCTTAGATTTTTTACAAATTTCTAGGGCATTCTTAAAATTTTTCTTAATTTTCTAAAATTTTCTAAAAATTTTCCTCAAATTTATAAGGTTTTCTAAAAATTTCTATAATTTTCTAACATATTCCGAAAATTTTCTCAAAATTTTCCTCAAAATTTTCTAAAAATTTCTAAGATTTTTCCAAAATTTTCTCAAAATTTTTTTCAAAATTTTCTAGGATTTTCTAAATATTTCTAGGATTTTTCTTAAAATTTTCTCAAAATTTTTCTTAAATTTATAGGATTTTCTTAAATTTTTTTGGATTTTCTAAATATTTCTAGAACATTTTTAAATTTTTCTCAAATTTTTGGAATTTTTCTCAAAATTTTCTAAATTTTCTAAAGATTCCCAAAAATTCTTCAAGTTTTTTAAAAATTTACCCCAATTTTCTAAGATTCTTTCCAAAATTCCCAAAAAAAAATTAAAAATCAAAACGAAGCTTTCCCCCTCCTAGATTTGTGTTTTTCTCGAAATAAACAAAAAAGTTTTTTTTTAAGATTTTAGCTAAAATAATCGCCCCTTTTTGTTGGTTGTTTAAAATATCCTCGTTGTCCCTACTGTTTTGATCTCCATTGCATAGGTACCTAAAACTATATTCAAAATCATCAATCGACATTCACAACCATTCATCAAAAACATCGAAATAAAATATCATCATTCATCATTTATCATTATCAACAATCATCATCATCATATTGGGGGATCCTAAACATGCGTATATGTTTTATGCTTCGGTAATTAAAACAAGTAAGGATGGGGTACTTACCGATGGACGTCGACGACACATGTGGTGGTCGGGCTCTCACAGAAGAATGTCGGCAGAAATCGCATCATCAGGAGCCTCGTAGCGTCTCATCCCGCGCAGAACCACGCGATGAGGTAATGGTGCATAGGTGTGCAGGTCGAAGGGCGCCGGACGACCATCCCCAGCATCAGGATCCAAAAAGTCAGCAATCTCAGCCTCTGCAGCATCATCTGCAGCCGCCTGCGCAGTAGCAGCTGGTCGCGCCTCCTCAGCAACGCGACGGGAGGCAATCTCCGCCTTGAGCACGAGGGCATCCATCGCAGCTGTGGAAGTGACTCCGCTAGCAGAAGGGTCATGTCATACCCCCGAGTCGTCATCCCCATGGCCCTGGCCTGCCATGAAGAAGAATGGAATCACCAATAGTAGGGTGAACATCGTGAGAAGCAAGAAAGAAATCGGAAAAACACAAGAGATAGGAGAACAAGAAAGAGACGGGAGAGAGTTTGAGAGTGCGAGAGGGTTAGAGAGAGCGAGAAGGTGAAGAATGAGCCACACCTGCGCGCCTCAAAGTGCCTTATGCGCGCCTAGAGTTGGCGGTCGCCAACTCCAAAGTGAGCGACCGCCAGGTTTTCCAAAAGCCACACGGCGACCGCCATGTTCAAAGGGTTTTTACCCGGCGGTCGCCATGTCAGAAGGGTTTGGGCTTGGCGACCGCCAGGTTGCCAAAAGTCACGTCAAGTCAGTTTGTCATTATGACATTTTAGGGTTTTTTTAGGGGCTATTTGGGCATTTTTCTTTTGTGTTTTGTTATCACTATTATGCACAAATTTTGTTCATTAAATTATTTTCTTTAGCAAAAAAAATAAATAAATAAATAATAATAATAATAATTTTCAAAAAACATAAAAATTTTTATGTTTATTTTTGTGTACATATTTTGTTTCTAGAAATAACTTTTAGAGATTTCCAAAAATAATTTTGTAATGTTGGAGGTTTCTCGAGAAAATTTTGTGTGTTTTAAACCCTTATCTCTTTGAGGTATTTTCTTCTCCCGATAAATTTAATTTTAAAATATAACTTGGCTTTTAAATTATCCAGTGCCCCGTTTTGAATTTTTAGGTCTTAACTCGACCTCTTAATTCGCAATCTTCCTTCCCGATAAATCAAAAAGTTTTCAGCCGTAACTTGGTTTCTGATCATTTCAGGTTCGTTTCCAAAAAACCTAATCCTAAGGTCCCGCATTCTTAAATCTTCACTTAACATTTGACGCCTGACTCATCGGTCCTCCCCACGACCCTAAACTGACTCATCGGTCCTCCTCACGATACTAAACTGACTCATCGATCCTCCTCACGACCTTAAACTAACTCATCGATCCTCCTCACGACACTAAACTGATTCATCGGTCCTCCTCACGACCCCAAACTAATTCATCGATCCTCCTCACGACCCTAAACTGACTCGTCGGTCCTCCTCACGACCTTAAACTGACTCGTCGGTCCTCCTCACGACCTTAAACTGACTCGTCGGTCCTCCTCACGACCTTAAATTCACTCATATTTGCATTACACTATACATATCTGCATCGTGTTAGCATTTATTCATGTTAAGCATCCACATCAAGTTTCTTATCATTGCATCTCGCATTTCGCCCCATAAACTACGTTCTGGTCTTATCCCTAGCAAAAGGGGTACGTAGGCAGCTCGATGAAAACTCGAGTACGACCAATATAATATGCATGCTTGTGTGTTTGTGGCCTAACATTAACGGCTCGGTCAAATGGTTGTTGTCTCTGGATCTTTGATATAACTTGCTTCACGCGTTGCTATGCAAATTATATCAAAGAGGGGCAACTGTAGACACCCCAATTTGACCCCGCCTAATCTTAGGCTAATCCGATGATGAAAACAGATGGATCAGTGCCTCCGTACGATCCTCAGGAAGTGATTCAAGCTCGATATTTGAACCCAAAACCTTCAAGCCAATGAAATTTTGACTAACCATCGAAACTTGCTGCCCAAGTAAGGCGACCGCCAACTCTCTTCATGGCACCCGCCATAGAACATTGTAGAAACCCTAGCTCAAAGTGGCGACTGCCATCTTCCATCATGGCGACCGCCATCTTCCATCATGGCGACCGCCCACTTCCATTGTAGCGACCGCCATAGAACTTTGAGGAACCTTCCAAAAACATATCGACCGCCAACTTGCATTGTGGCGACCGCCAACTCCAAATGGCTTAACGTGTCCTAAAACGTGGCAACACCTCATTGGTTGAATAATTCTATAAACACCGTAGCCCAGCATACATTTTCAGTACGAATTTTGAGTGAGAGAGACTCTGCTGATATACCGAGCGATCCCGAGCCCCGACGCCGAAATCCTGCTGAAATACCGAGTCCCGAACCTCCAATACCTACATTAAAGCCTACATTGCTTGGATCACCGCTCGAGGATTGGCACATCAAAGCACATTCTCCCAATTTGAGGATTCTTAAGCAATCCAGGTATCTCGCTTGGATCCTCGGTCTTTCTAAACCCTATTCTCTCTCTTTTGGGGTGATTGGGTTATATTTAATTTCATTTCATGTGTTTCTTTTTATTTACATAGTTAACCTTGTCATCATTTACATTGCTCCATTTAATTTAGTTGTTTTAATTTCATTTAATTTAATTGTTTGAATTTCTTAGTGTACACTTTCACATTAAGCATATTATCTTTTTCTTTAATTAATTCATCATATTAGTGCTAACATAATTTAACGATACGATTAAATAATGTCGTTATTGTTATGATATAAGCACTTACATAAAAAATTGTTGTAATTGTCAATATTATACCCATTTAATTCTAGTATTTCGTTTCAAGTCTTTTCTTTTCTTTTATGTTAATTTAATGTTTTAGCATTTATTTTCTTTTCTTTCATTTTCTTTTAGCTAGTCTAATTTTCTTTTACTAGCGTTCCATTTCATTTTCTTTTCTTTTCTTATAGCATTAATCTATTTTTCTTTTTTTTTCCTTTTTCTAGAGTTCTTTTTTTAGTACTCTTCCATCTTTCTTCTTCTTTTATTTCATTAAACCTAAAAATCACAAAAAGTCCTTTAAGCTAATTTTCTTTTCCTTTTTAAATGTAATTCTCTTCTCTTTATTTTCTTTTTTTTATTTACTTTATCTCTTTTAGAACACAAAATATAAATAATTAGGTTTTCTTTTTTTAATGGTCTACTAAACATTTTCTAACATTTTTCTTTTAGCATAATTTTTCTTTTATGACATTTTCTTTTCCTTTAAATCTCTAAATTCTCTTTGTTATAAAACTTTCATTTCATTTTCTTTGTTAACAAGCTTTCTTTTTGGATTCTTACGCATCTTTTATATTTAGTTTTTCTTTAATGTTAATGCATTTCGGTGATATGCATGTTTTAGTTATTTTCTTCAAAATGCATGTTTAGAATAGTATAACTTATTTTATAAACAATTCATGTTTAGGAAATTTTAGCATTTTCTATCATATTTTTGTTCTTTTATGCAAATCATGATAGGTAGTTTATTTTTGTGAATATTGCATGCGGGTGTGCTTCATGTATCATTTAGTTAGAAATTGCATGCCATAGGACTTAGGACTTTATTCCTTTATTTGTTCTAACTTGGAATGCTATATACATATGTTATGTATTTTCTATACTTAATTTTGAATGTTCTCTATTTGCCCACATTTTCTTTATTTGTATGCATTTGAAGAATTTTATTAAAGAACCAATGATGATTAGTAGAGGCTAACCTTACAGTTGAACGAACGGGGTGCCTAACACCTTTCCCGATTCGTACCTTAGCTCCCGAACCCTCTTTCTCTGGTTAACGTTTTAAAAGATCAGTAGCCAAATTTATTTTTCTTAGTTTTTCTCAAAAACTAAGTGACGACTCTATTTTTAATAAAAAAGAGTTTTCAAAATTCGATTTTCAAGGTGTTAAAATATTTTCTAAAATATCTTTTGAATTTCCTTGTTTTTTACCCCTAAATCTCAACGCCACAATCTCCCAGTTACGTGTAAACTTGTTTTCTTGCTAGGCACCGAGATCTTGTCACTAGAGGATTAGAAAATTTGGAATCGAGAACGAAAAGAGAGTTTTGTCGCGCCTAAGTCGAGGTGAGAGTACTTAAAATATTATTTTGAACATAAATGCATGAATTATAGACTTGTTTTGTACTCTCTCAATGCTTTGGTAGAGTCTCTCTCACAATTCTCCTCTTCTGTCCCCCGAAAACGTACTAGGGGGTACGGCATTTATAGATTTCTTCAACCAATGAAATGTTGACACGGTAGGGTTTTTCAAGGTGGCAGTCGCCGGGTTCTGAGTTGGCGACCGACGGTCACCACAACAAAAGAAGCTTCCAAGGGTTTCTTATGGCAGTCGCCTCAATGAAAGATGGCGACCCCTTGGTCGGAGATAGCAGTCGCCTCAATGAAAGATGGCGGCCCCATGGTTGGAGATGGTGGTCGCCACAATGCAAGTTGCATGGCGGCCCATGCTTGGAGATGGCGGGTGCAATAATGCAAGGTGGCGGTCGCCATAATGCAAGATGGCGGGGTCAAATTAGGGTATCTACATATATCACCTTTAGTTAGATTTGAATCCACAAATTGAATTTTCTTTTATGAAATTCAAGCTTTACAACAATGTCGACTACGGCTTTTATGCAGAGGTTCTCATATATTCAAGATAAACCACATCCTCAACTCGTAATTCCTAACATTCATTAATTCGTCATGATTGGATTTAGTTTTAGATATTTTGTACAACCCAAATCAAACCTTAGTTTAAAATTCTAATCCCATGATTGTGATTCTTGAGTTAGTTCCCTCTCTATCTCCACTAATCCATTAATTAAGATCTAACACTAGTTTGGTTCAATCTCGTGAATCAAGTAAATTCATGTATTTCATCACTACCTAAAGGAGGCTTACACCAAGTGAACTTTACATCTTAAATGATGAATTTTCTATTCCACTGGTAACTTTCCATAATCACTTAACTTTAACTCACCTTATCCACTCGTAGTCTCAAGTACAACCTTCAATTATGTTGAGAAGTGCATAATTTTCCAAGTCTTGCCAATTAGATTATCACTACATATTCCGAACTAATTAAACTTGTGATCCAACTTGCACTCTAATATTTTCAGTGTTTCTAAGTCATCCACCAATTCTTGATCTCAAACCTCATACCTAACAATCAAGGATAAATTTCTATTCTTAGGTTTAAATTATCAATCCAACACAAGCTTAAGGTTCAATAACGCAACCAAAACCTTAAACTTTTAGTCTCACTTAGGTTTTTCTTAAAATTTAATTCAATTTTATAAAAATGAACACAAATCAAAGTAAAGCACCCAAGTTAGTCTAAATCCTACCTCATCGAAGCGAAAATCGCCAAAAATTGCCCAAAGCCCCAATTTTCGCCAAACCTTAGCTTCAGCCAGTTTCAAATCCAGCTCCTTGGGTTTCGAACTAACCTTTTGTGTAGCTTCCAAGTTGAGGTTTAGCCTCCTTAAATTGAAAGAGTGAATGAGATTTGACCCAATCTACAAACTCTAAGCATCACCCATGGCAGAAATAAGGAGAAAAGGAAAAAGAAGAAACGGGAGACAACACCAACGCATAACTGGTGGTGGCTGGGGTGTGGGTGTGATTGTCGGCGGGGATAGGCATGGGAGGAGGCGCCGGCGGTGGCTGAGGTCGCGTGTCGCGCTCTGGTGGCTTGCTCTCGAGTTCTCTCTGTCTTCTCTCAAAGATGGCCGACGGGTTGGGTGGGGTTATGGGATTCTCCTTGTTTATTTATATCTCAATTTCTCTTTCTATAGAATTCTCTGACGAAACCCTTTAATTGACACCCCCTTTTGTTTTTATTATTTTAAGTTTTTAACTAAAAGGAAATAACTCATTTTGTTTCCTATTTATTCAAACATTGGTTTAAATAACTACATTAGGATTTTCCAACACTCATTAACCGTACACAATTTGCTAAATTATCATCCAAAATTATTTTCGATAATTGAATTATGTCAAAATAAATTAACTAAAAATCAAAACGTACCAGGTCGCTACATAAAATATCTAAAATTTTCTTTTCAAAAAAAATTAATTTTAACTAAAGAAAATTTTATTTTATTTTCAATTACAAAATTTAGTTACGATTTGAATCGAATTAATTAAAATCGAACATGAACAATAAACCAAATTACGATAAAACATACATCCATGCATTTAAATAAAATAAATAAATGCATAAAATTATATCCCAGTTTTATAGCCGAACTAAAACTCTTTTGAGTTAAAGTATCCTTGTTCACTAAGAAACCTGCCAGAAACAAATTTGTAGACTTTTGCTGTGAGTGTAACCCTGAAGCCCAATCAGACTGAAACTGAACCGTAGTCTTCTAACTCTATTACAACACTGTAGGCTACAGACAGAACGCCACCACGAGGCCTACACTGCACCACCACCGCAAAGCCGCGATTGTTGGCCGCCACCCAACCGTGTCGTCGTCACCCCTGCGCCGCAGCGCCGCACGCGCAATGACTTGAGCTGCCGTGTGCCGCCGTTTGCTTCATGGTTCTATTGCTACGTTCTTCGTTCTTCAACCTGTTCTTCCTTTATTTTTATTTATTTATTTTTCTTTACAAATAAACTAAAACAAAACTAAAAGCGAAGAAAAAATATTACATTGAATCCTATACCCCTTTCGAGTTCACATTCAAACTAAGAATGAAGAATAAAAACAATTTACATAAAAACTACCACGATCAACCCTCGTGGTTTAAAAAAAATTTAAATCATCTTTCATCCATTCAATCATGCATAAAAAAAAAAACTAATGACTATAAAATTAGAATTAAATCACTTGCAAAACCAAGTTAGCATAAATCTAAAACTACCCGAAATCTTCAATTTAAACCATATTCATATTCAAAGTTGCCTCTTATACCAATTGTTGGTGGTAAAACTGCCAAGATCCATTGATTAAGAACATGATTTAAGTAAAAATAAAATAAATTTTGACGGACAAATGCCAAAATCGGCTCTGGGTTAAAAAAAATTTGTTGTCAAACGAACAAAATAAACCTAGTATATACTCCGAAAGTTATATTAGAGTTATGCCTTATGAAATCTGATAGAATTGATTTTGGTTGCTGCAACAACTTTTAGTCTATAAATTTTCGCAGTTGCAGACTTCAAGTTGAAGCTCCAAATTCAAGCCTTCTGCTGTATTTCTGTATGCTAGAACATGTCTGTAGTGTGGGCCACATTGAACGTGTTCTTCACAACCCTCTCTAGTCACCAAGGGAATACGTGGAAACTCTAACTGTATATAATGATATATGGTGGCTAGGGTTGTATAACAGCATATAAATAAGGTACAGTAGAGACCTGTGGAGTAAATATGACTTGTGTTCCTAATGTAATTATGAAAACTCACCTCACCCCAAAAACAATTTCACAAAACATTAATTATAATTCATTCATCTAAAGAATTATAATTGTACTCACAACTATATTCTCAAAACTGAATATTCGAGCTCTGGTTATTAAATACTTATTTATTCTCCCTACGTTAAGATTTTCGATATCTGCTGATTAAATTAAATTATTGATAATTAAATTTAATCAATTTCTTAAATAAATTCCTTAAGATCTTCTGCTTATCTTTTTTGGCTGCCAGATAATTAAATCCACCTACAGAGTTTGGCTCGGTCAAAACTTATAATCTTCCTTAAAGGGTTATTGTCAATCCAAATTTTTCGGGACGTGAATTTCGTAAATAATTAATATTCACCATATAAATAATATCACTTTTCAACTCGCTGGGAATATAAACCCATATAAGATCGCACCCTCTAATAAATCAAAATAACGAATATTAAATATACGTAAATAATTAATTATTTCATAATTAAGAGTATAAGTACTCATAATAATCATGAGATGTGAATTAATTTATATAGTCAGTATAAAATTAATTACCTCAACGTGGTCTTTTTTGATACACATAAAATGTACTGACACAATGAGTCAGAACAATATGCGATACTATTATCTGTTTCTCCATAACCAAAATAGGTCTACTAAAACTTTGTGCTACAATCGTTTCAATGGTTTATCCAATTACATCTAAAATGTGAACCGAAAAACTTATATTCCACAAAAAACTTTAATTCGGTCTTTCGTATGTAAGCCGAACTCTACACACCAGATTAAATTCTATAAAATATAAAAGATATCTATACCTAACATTAAATAACTAATGAAATGTATACATTGCTCATTAAGATTACCATTAAAAATAGAAAAATAATTTTATTAATGAATAAAATTAAATACTAAAAATAATAAAAGATATGATTTTTAGTATATGATCCTGACAATAGCATTATTTAATTATTTATGTGTTAACACATTGGCTATGTGACGCCCCGTCCTCCAAGCTCGTTGGGACATACGTAACTATAAATAAGGGAGATATTCTAGCCATGCATTCATAATTACATACGATAATTACTACATCATTAAGGGTTTAGAATTTGTTCACAATACTAAATGGTTACAGTCATCCAGAAAATTTAACAAAAGTTACATTATGTCCATGAAAAACTGAACAAAAAGATCAAAAAGAGAATATTCTACGTCTTCAAGCAGCACTGTTGGGGTCGGTTGGCTCCTGGCACTCTCCTCATTCCTCGAAGTCTTCTTCTCCTACGAACGCACCTTCCTTAAATTGTTTATCTCCTTCATCTATGGCACGAATAATATGAGCCGAAGCGGAGAAGCAAATTCCATAAACCGTCTAACAAACTCATAACAAAATATCCTACAATACATATCGTATAATACCCAATACAATTTTAAGGGCAGAGAGATAGACAATTTATCATTTTCAACAGGGCAAGCACATATAAGAACAATTGTGCGAGTTCATGATACAGATGAATGCAATGCAGTTGCCCAACCCAACATACTTTCAGAACAATATCATGAATTTCACGTCAGGAATTACAGAGTAGACTTGATGAGACCAGATCACCGAACCTATTCTCGCCTCGTTGCGAAAGGTAAACTCTCACCTTGGCTGCATGCCTTAGTTGTTTTACGCAATGGCAATAGCGTGGGGGCGGACCTTCTAATTTTGTCCATCCTTATTCCAGGCCAACCGATCCCACATTAAGGACCAGGATACTCGTTAGGCGTCAACCCAAAGTCTAAATAACAATGGAAATTTTAAGAGACACTTCACGTTATTTAGAATACCAAGATGAGAGATTTAGGACCGCCACAATTGGGCTCTTCTCCGAAGTTACCACCGCAGTGGGATTAGGTTCGCCGAATTAGGCTCTTCTCCGAGATTACTCTTCAAAAACATCATGCCAATGGGGTTTAGATCCACCATAATTGGGCTCTTCTATGAAGTTACCACCGCAGTGGGATTAGGTCCACCGAATTAGGCTCTTCTCTGAAATTACCCAATTTACTCGAGTCAAAACCACTTCTATAATATAACTATAATTCAAAGGGCAACGAAAACCAAAGGAACGTATACCCAACAAATATGACCGAGGTCCAAAACCAATGTACAGGATGTAACCCACAACATGTCCCAAGTGCAATGTAATAATGCTTATGGTACAACAACTCGTATCTTGAAGTACAACTTAATAATAGCATGGTATGAAACTAAACATGGCATGATGTATAAATCAACATGGCATAAAGTACAAATCTTTAAAGTATAAGATATAACTCACTAAAGCCTCGAGTACAAGTATATGAGGTACAAGCTATAATTTATGTGATATGGATCCAACCTATCGGTATGATTTCTAATCATCAATTTGTTAATTTCATATACCAACCACTCATGTAACCAAGTAATGTCCATATATTCAAGTTTCATAAAGTAACATGCCATTCAAGCACTTAGCCAAATTTAAGTAAGTGTTTAATTGTCAATTTTAAAATTACAGCAGTGTTTTAAGGTATCTAGGCATGGATTTAATTTCTAATTTTTGAACACCAATTAGATAAAAATATTTCTTACATCTTTCGTGTTTAATGCTAAGGTCAGATTCTAGGGCAAAAAGGTTAATTATTTTATTTAAGTGAAAACCGTTCAGCACTTTACAGAGGAAAACATATAATTTGGGCCTCTGTTGGCCACGGTTTTGGGACATCAATTCACGGTCTATAGATCTGATTTTTGGTGCAGTTTTAGTTTAAGGTGTCCCCTACAAGTTTCATGTTTTGGGTTAGGATAAGTTGTTTTAAACAAGTCTGAGATTTTGGCTAATTTATGAAAAGGGTTCAGTCAACCTAAAAAGGGTCTGCAAAATAGGTTTTCAACAGAGAATGCTCAAAACTTTTGAGATATCATCTGAGGGTATTTTGGGCTGATATTTTCTCAGTATTTAGTTTAATATGTTAGATACCTTTTTCCTGTTTACCACTTTTGGATTTGATCATTAAAAACTTAAGTTTTTTGTCTCATAAAAAGGTGTGATAGAGAGCTCTATCAGTCACTGAATCTCAGTAGTGACTTTGGAAAGTGTTTTAACCTATCACGACTTCATATTTTTGGTTCATTTTTGGTGAAACAAAAGATAAATATGTTATCTACATGTTTCGTGTTTTGACCTAAGCTCATTTCTCACTTTAAATTGTGGTGTTTCGTCTGCAATTCAGAGTGGTTAAGATCTGACACTCTTTGGAAAAAATGACATATCTAACGTTTTACCCAACAAAATCACTTCAAACCAATTTTTTATGAAAGAGAACTCAAAAATATAGGTCTGAACATAAAAATCACTTTAAGATCATTTTTCTACAATTAATTATGATGCTTTAAAAGATCTCCGACGTTGAACTCGAGGGGTCATTGTTTTTAATTAACATAACTCTTCTGTCTACTCTGCGCTACGCTGTGACTATTCGTTGGCAAATCAACCTGATCTTCTAGGTTGTCTCATGCACCAAGTCTGGTCCCAATAAGTTGACTTTTCCCATTTCTGTTCAGTAGATCGGTGATCGACAGGGTCTTCCGTAAAGAGCTTTGTATGGTGGGGGGCATGCCGATGCTGGCTTGGTAACTATTATTGTAGGTGAATTTGACTAACGGTAAGTGTCTTGCCCAGCTTCCCTTGAGATCCATGACATAGGCTCACAACATGTTCTCCAGAGTTTGTATTGTAATCTCAGATTGTCCGTTGGTCTGTGAGTGAAAGCCGGTGCTGAAGCAAAGCTCTATTCCCAAAGCAGCTTATAAACTTTGCCAGAATCGAGAGGTGAAATGTGGATCTTGATAATCAAACACTAAAAAATATAATTACACCTTCTAATCAATTAATAGTAATTACATGGAAACAAGATTCCTCCAATATCACCAAAACAACACCCAAAGCATACAAGATTTCTTTTACGGCATAATCGCATCATCAACACCTAAAAATGAGTTATTCAAACAATGTGAGTCGACGCTCAATAAAATTCTAAACAATCCAAAATGAATCATGTTCGATATGCAACAATCAATTCTATACCATCAAACCCAACCCAAAAGATCCGATTTTCTCATAATATACTAACAATCATATCCCCATAACCTAATCGACATAGTTTCAAATAATAATATACCGTTGCACAGTCACACACCTTTACGATCACATCGAATGATAAGGGTACCTATACACAATCACACCTTTTACGGTCACACCGAATGATACAGGTACCTACGCTGCCGTTACGGCGATTAACGCGAGGGATATGGGCACCCAATCTTGCGCAAGTTTTTGGTCTTTTACCGAGAAGCTAGTTAAGCTCACATTAATTCAAAAACCATTTCAATATATATATAACATATCATCAATAATATCAATCCATCAACCATTACTCGTGGTCTTCATCTACAATCCATGTATACAATACATGATCACAATTTTATTTCTCAACCACTACCATGGCTTTTCACAAATTCCATAATCCTATGATTTTAGACAAAATCTCCAATCTGCGCACATTTTTCCCGATATAGACAAGGTAGTAATTCCATGGATTAAAACACAAGATAAATCTCAATTCAACTTCAATTCACAAAATTTAAAATCAACTAAGTTTCCAACATATTCCCAATTTTTAAACATATTATTCCCAAATCATGAACATATAGTATATCCATGGATAGAAACCTGAATTCAAGTCTCAATCTAACTTCAATTTTACAATCTCTCCACCAAAATCACTTTTATTCAAAGGATACATTACACCCGAATGTAGGGTTTCTAAGATCTCAACAAATTCCACAACATTTCATGAAATAGAATGAATTAAATCACATGCACGCGCATATATATACACACACACACACATAAATTTATAAAGAGATTAGAATCATATATCGGTGAGTCGAAAATCGCACCCGAATATTCGCGGGATCCCCAAACTCGCCAAATTCGAATTGTGCTTGATTATAGTTGAAGCCCTCGATGCGTAGAACAATATTTTTTTCTTAGGTGTTGATCAATACTGAGTCGAAAGTCTTCAAAATGTAGAGAGACGGAAAAGCTCTCAGTTGATCTTCCATGCTTTCTTGAGAGAGAGAGAGAGAGAGAGAGAGAGGGGGGGAGGGTTGGAGAATTAGGTCAAGGGGGGAGAAAGCTTCCATTGGAAGCTTTGGCATAAGTTCTTAGGCCACTAGCTCAAATGTGTGTTCCAAAAAAAACCCCATGTAACCATGCTATATTTAATCCATGTATATGCATTCAAACCATACCGAAATTAACATTTTAACTTTATTATAGTGTCGAATTACATTTCTCGGGCCTCCTCGCGCACAGGCAAGTGCAACAAAATTTGTTAAAAAGCAACCGACCCACTGGCTACACATATATAATGAGCACACATGCCCAAATATAATACCATACAGGTAAATTATCACAAAAACATATAATTACATCAGTTAAAATGGGACTGGGTCTTACAAGCTCAGGTGAGAACGGGCTTTTATTGAACTCGGACCAAACTGTTATAGTGCTGGGCCCAAGCCAACCTCGGGTGACTAGCGGGCCAAAACTACACGTAACACCTCTATCAGCGAACAATATTTATTTTGATGTAACACCATTATCTTTTACTAAGCCCCAATAGTGGGTATAGTCTACATCTGGCCTTTCATTCAAAACTTGATCCAAGAACTAACATTTATCATAGTGTCAAGCTAGGGTTCTTCTTTCTCAATTGTTATGAAGAAAACTATCTTTAATCTTTAATGTTTGTTTCAAAAACAAATCATTAAATGAGTAAAATATATTTGTTAAAAAATTAAAGAAGAATTCAATTCATCTTTAATTTGATGGAGGATTTAATTCCCCCCCTTTTTTTTATCAAACTCAAATTTAATAAGGAATCAGAAATGTCCTAAAAAGAAATAAGATATCCCAAGAAATAAGATATATGATCTCATTTTGTCGGATGTCTTTCTTTTTAGAATCCTATCCTTATTAGAATCCTCCTAACATACGGAGAAGTTATTTAGTACATAAAAAGTACTATGTTATCTTTTTGATATAGTGACTCAATTAATATATAGTATTATATATTTATCGTTTTAAGAAATAGGTTTTGTTTGAGATAATCGTTATTTACTTATTTTTGTATTTAATAATTTTTTTTATCGTTTAATAAAACTATTATGCTTCTTGATTTCTCTTATCGATACGAACTAAAAAAATAAATATTTTTTTATTAAAATATAAAAATATAAAAAAAAGCTAAAATAAGCTAATAAACTAAATTCTATATTACTTATTTTTATCTTTAGTAAATTTTTTTAAATTTTTTTAATTAAAATTTGTTACTTTTTCGATCATTTAACATAGATAATTCGGAGAAGTAAAATTGTTTAGTCAAAAAATGAAGTAAGTTCAACAAAACAAAAACAAAAACAAAAATGAGAAATTCTTTCAAACTTTAGTCCAAATAGGGCCATTATTTTAGGTAAATAATTTTCACACTTCTCTTTTAAACTAAAATACTTCATTTTTTTAAAAAAAAATTAGATGCATAATTTTGTAAATAACAATTACTACACATCAACATAATCTTATATTAAAAAAAATACATGACACACCTATTAATTATGCACACCAGCCTGTCAGCATTCTACCCACTATGAACCTAATTCGCAACTCAAGTTTTTAATTTTTTTTTAAAAAAATGCAAACAGCATTCTACCCACTAAGAACCTAATTCGCAACTCAAGTTTTTAATTTTTTTTTTAAAAAATGCAAAAAATCAAATATACTTTGTTTGGTTAAAAAAATTAAAAGCTAAAATATCAAGAAAATTACAAAAAAAAAGCTTTAATTTTGAGAATACTCTATTTAAATTCATACTCTACTTTAAAAAGCATAAAAATTAATTTTTTATTCGATCAATTAATTTCAAAAAAAAATTACATTTAAAACTAATTTATCAACTAACTTTCTTTGAACTTAGGGCTTTGTTTGGCAATCAACTTTAAGTAGGGATTATTATCTTTTTATTTAAAGTTAAAATCAGCTTTAAGTCTCGTTTTTTAACTTCAACTTTTTATCTTTTGCTTATTGACTTTCAACTTTTTTTGTTAACCTAAAATACTTTTATATATTATTTAGATGTATCATAACTTTTATTATACAAATTTATTTTTTATAAAAAAAAATATTTTAAAAATCTATTTGTTGAAATCTATCAAGCAAAAATTCATATTAAATATAAAATTATATAAAAATATGTAAAAAAATATATAAAAACATCTCTCTAACTTAAAGTTTTTTTACCCTTTTGTCTTTTTGTTGTTTGGCTTAAAGTAACTTTAAACCAAAGCCTTTTGGCTTATTGTCATTTAACTTTAAGTTACCAGTGTGATTCACCATGTAAACTTTTTGCTTATTTTGGTTAAAATAAAGCAAAAAAATCTGACTCAGCCTTCGTTTTGCTACCGGCTTTAAGCCGGTTTTTTGGCATTTGGCTTAAAACCTAATAAGCCAAAAAAATCTCGTTTTTCATCTCCTAATTTTTAGCTTATTTTCTTTTAGGCTTTTTTACTTTTTTCATAACAATTTCTAATTTTACCCTTTTAGCTTTTTTGGCTTTTTTGACTTTTGGATTTTTTTTACATATAAGGGAATATTTAAAATTTTATATTCAGCTTATTTGGCTTTATTCGTGGCTTAAAAGTCATCAATTTTTTAACTAAACGAATTTTTTGACTTTTTGACTTATAGTAGCTTAAAGTCAAAAAGTCGACTTAAAACTAAGTTGCCAAACAAACAATTAAAGTCAAATTAGGAAACTGAGTGCTTAATTTAACTTTTTAATTAAAAACAAAAAAATCCCATTTTTAAGCTAGTTGCTAAATAATTTTCTCCACCCATGAATACGATGTAAAACAAAATAAAAGTCCTAAATATAGTTGTCGATATCGTACTGTACAGATCAGTACCGTTCAGTGCATACCTGTTTAGAGTAATACCAGTACTAAATATTTAATTTTGTACCAATAAAAATATTGGCCTATACCAAAGAATAAAAGTAAATATTGGCCCATACTAATAAATACCAAATATATACCGGTTCATAATGTTAGCCCAATGGATTTTTAATTAGATTTTGATGATTTTTATAATTTATTTTCAAAATTAAGTTGATTTAAAAAGATTATATTTAATTATTTCTAAAAAGGTAAGTGTCGACACTACATGACTAATGAGTCGACACCTTAAGTCATTTATGCTGACTCTTTGCATCTAATGGGTTGACACTCAATATTTTCATAAAGACCGTTTTGTGTCGACACAAATTGATATTTGAGTCAACACCTTAAGGCAAAGAACGCTTGAAACTCTCAAGTGTGTCGACACCATTGATAAATTGAGTTGACACCTTAACATCTTTGCTAAGACGTTTCAGGTACTCCTTTGAGTTGACACCAAACTAGTTTGGGTCGACACCTTTAATATTGGATCGGAATCCACTTTGGGTCGATACCAAATACTTTCTGAGTCGACACCAAGTCAAAGGCGGATGAGCAAAATAAGTCGACACCTAAAGGATTTGGGTTGACACCTACACAGCCTTGCAGGATTCAACTTAAGTTGACACCAACGTAAAATGAGTCGACACCAAGTGATCTATCGGGTTCCAGTCTTTGGGCTCTATGAGTCGACACCAAAAGGAAATTGAGTCGACACTTAAACACCCTCCGGGAAACAAAATGAGTCGACACCAAAGAGAAATGGGTAGACACCAGAGCTACAAGTCATTTCTCGATTTCAAGTCAAAAGGGTCGGCACCAAAGGTTTTTGAGTCAACACAAATGTCCCTTTTGGAAACAAGAGTTTTGGGTTGACACCAAATGAAGTTGAGTCGACACCAAAACAACCGTGACAGTCTAAAAGTTTCTGAATCGACACCAAACAAAGATGAGTTGACTCTAAAAGTCCCGATGCTAACTGTACTTTTTGAGCCGACACCAAACGATTTTGAGTCGATACCATAATCTCACCTGAAAATTTGAAGAAATGCACTAGGTCGACACCAATTGATTCATGTGTCGACACCGCTGTATGGGTGAGGTAAAAGCAAAAATTGGGTCAACACCAACGAATATCTAAGTCGACACAACCACTTGAAAAACCAAACCCTAGATATTTTGTGTCGACGCAAAATAGTTTTGAGTTGACACCTGCGATAGATTTCAAATCTCGCGCTGGTTCCAACGTGTTAGAACAAGGCAACCCAAGAGGGGGGGG
>JAUMHN010251345.1:0-19727 GCA_032360265.1 Heliamphora ciliata | reverse complement strand
AATAGGGGACGGGGATGGGGGAACTAATTCCCGGCCCCGCCCCGCCCCATTGCCATTCCTACATGGAAGTTGGCCGAGAAACCTTCAACTTGCTCAACGAAGAGCGAGATCACGGCTACAGCTTGGACATAAACGCAATGGAGCTGTTTACCGGTTTACCTGGAGGCGGCGAACCTGAAGTTGTTGATGATGTGAGGCTTCTCTGAGACGGTCAATCTAAAACTCAACCTCCAACCTAACGGAGCTGTGGATCTGAAGGAGAAAAAGATCAAAAATAGTGGAAGTTGTTGCTGCATCCACCCCAAAATCAACTATTTGATACAAAACGTGGTACCGACGAGGGAAGCAAGAAGCTGGGGTTTCTCTCTCTACATAGTACCGTACAGTTGCCTTAGAAATCACCTGACAAAACCCACGATTTTCTTTAAGAAAAATGCTAACCACCACCAAATGGGAGATGGTTAAGAGGTATATAATGTATAGATATCTGTACAAAGTGTATTGATATCTGTAAAAGTGGTAGGCTCCACACTCAAAAGTATATTGATATTGAATTTTTTTTGTCTCTATTAGGCTATTAACCATCGCCCAGTGGACGGTGGTTAGCACTACCCTTTCTTTAAAACCACTTTGCTTTTTAAACTTTTGATGGGACCACACAGCAAGTTCTTGACGTAGCCCATAGCATCTTATAAAACCATTCTGATTTCTGAGTTGACTGACACAACCCACAGCTTTAACACAGAGCTTTAACCTGCAGCTTTTTCAAAAAACATCATGGAATCCTGATTTTTAAAAGGGACAAAAAAAAAAGAGTTAGACTCGTTAGGAGGCTCGGCAATTTACAACAAAGAAGGGATTTTTGACTTTACACTCTCTCTACACCTTACTTTTATATGCATAATCTCAGATTAGAGCTTTAGTAACACAACAATGGATAATCTTTATTACAGAGCTCGACGTGTTTGGCAAAGCTCGACATGTTTGGCAAAGCTCGACTTGTTCGGCAAAAGCACCTAGCTTGCTCGGTAAAAGTTCGTAGCTCGGCATATTCGGCAAAACCATATTGTAACCGGTAAAACTCCACATTTTGGCACACCTTGACACCCTATTCTGAAGTAGAGCTTGAATCTTTGAGTCCAAGAAATAGAGATTGCAAATACCGTATCAAGAGCAAGTCTAGTCCAATTGATGTCAGTGATGTTATAAGCGAAAAATTTCTTTCATTGAATTCAGCAAATCAAAGTACATCCTTAAAGTGAGATTTGGAGAAATCATATGACAGAAATGGATGTACTCAAAGGGTTCGTGCATTTGAAAGGGACTTGCTGGATGGGAACGTGCCTTCTTATGGAAATGTAGATGATCAACACTTGCACATAACGAGCAAGTCAATCACCAAGGTAGATGAACAACATACGGAGATATGTACTGTACCCCTTCCAAGACCAATGATATAAATATAATGTTGCATTAAGAGTTGCAGTTCCAAGGATCAACCTTTCAAGGTTCGCAAAACACGATAAAGAACAAAAAATCGATATGGGTAAGCTAAAGCTACTTCATGCAGATTTGTTCCTAAGCTTGCAAAACCTCATCAAGCATCCCCAGTTCTTTCTCATTGCAAGGTGTCTTCCAGTAGAGGGAATGATAATTGTATGGGGATGACCCGTAAATTATATTGGTTTGATGGATTAAACCCAGTCTAATCGAACCCGTCAATATGTCAGCACCTACAAAAGTGAACACACGTGAGTTAGCCGGCGGCAAATCGCTGGAGGCCACTCTGATGATAAAGTTAAAAGTTGAAGATAATTACTCAAAACAAATTTACATACTTTTCCTTCTTTTCTCTTTTTTTTTGTGTACCTCTTTGGTGCCTTTATTACCTCACTTTTATAGTAGGTAAATCCTTCTTCTCTCTCATCAATCCCAATCATCATTCTCTAACTCGTACCCTCTGCAACTGTCTTTCCGTCATTGTCCTTGTGCTGACAACCAACGAACTCAAGTCACATCACATTAAATGTACCGAGCTCGGCCTGTCCTCGTGGCCGAGCTCTTGACTGAAATGCATTCCCCAAGGAGGTGGCGCATTTATTGGTTGATATATGCATTTCTAATCGCATTTAATGCTATCCCATCTCGATCAAATCACATTCAATGTTATGTCAGAGCATTTAATGAGATTTAAGCGGCTATCCCCATGCTTACCACTGAGCTCATGGTTCGCCCTGGGCTAGGTTTCTTTCGTTTGGGCCTCATTGCAGCCCAACAGGTTGAAAACTCGGCCTATCCCCCTTCAATAATGTTAAATCTGGTGGGAGAGCTTGTGCTTCACCTCTTGGCGAGGCTGAGAATAAGAATTTGAGGGAAAATTCTTCTGGATTGAAAGGAAAAGTGCAACACCGCAAAGATCAAGCTCTTTGCATTGTCCACAGAAGCTATAGGAAAGAAGAGTCAAATTTTGGGATGCTGTGGTTACCTCATGTAAGTGTCTTCTTGGTCAGCTGATTAAACCATGCTAAGTCCTTTCTTGTTGCAAGACTTACCCACTCAACTACAACGTTATGGAGCTTAACAAAGCTCCCAACTATGGCGACCTAGTCCTCTTCGCTGCTCAGAAGCTCAGCGTCCCACTTCTTTGGAGCTCGGCAATGTGACCTCCCTCAACCCAACAATACAGCACGGCTCCTCACATAAATTGCTGATATGATTGGTAAAGCTCCTCATTATGTCTCTCAAAAGCTCGGCGGCAATGATACTTGGTTCAATTGAAAAATAGCTATATGATCCTGAGTAAAATGATGAGCAGAATGACGTTAGTGGTCTAGCATCTCAACTGAAGGACCTGTAGAAAAAAAACATAGAATTGGAAAAAAAAACAAAAATTGATCTCGGAGGGTCAGAAGTATTCTCATTCATCAAAGCTCCGCAATGGTTTCTCCGACTGTTCCGAAGCTCGGCGCATGCTCTCCTCTTTGTGAGAGCTCACTATCACCAACTCACTCACTACAGCGATCACAGTTCTGAGGTTAAAGAACTTAGTGATAGAGATTGCGGCAGAGTAAGAACGCTAACATAGCGAGTTTTTCGTGGCCTCCATCTGCAAGCTCGCATCCTCTCTTAAACATCGACTCAGCTTGGTCCTTACTACCTAATATCTTTAGTAATTCATTCTCGAAATGTTGGGAGCTCAGTGTTTACTGGTCTTCCTTCAACGTCGCCGAAGCTAGAGCGCAGCAACCCATCTTGGCTCAGGGAAGAACTCGATGCTTTAGGGAAGAGCCCAGCTCTTAGGAATCTCAGTCACCTCCTTCTATCTCTCCTTGGATTAGACATGGTGTTGAATGGACAATCGGAGTTCAGCATAGCTCCAGAGCTCGACTACTCAGCATACAAAATCGACACATGTAGAGTTTCTGTGAGTTCAAATCTTCGCTGTCCCTGGATGATAAACTGAAAACCCAGCTCAGTGATTGCAAAGAATCTGAAGCACGAGCCAGCAGCGTGGCAAAGATATTGAATGTATTCCTCCATTGCCATAGAATTGACATTATGAATCAATTGTTCTGGAAAGGTGACTTGTGAGGATCACTATGGGTGTCAAATAGATGAGATGGTTGCCTAAGTCTCAGTTCAATCCCTGAGGAAACTGATTCTATGACCACAGTTCTTCCCTTCTTCAAATTATGAAGTCTATTGTTATTAGAATCATTACCAGATAATTTGATTTTGAGTTCTGCAAATTTAAACAGGCTTAAAACAATGACAAAGTTCGTTGATTCAAACTTTAAGAACAAACAATCATTTATAGGCCTGTGGTGATAATGGCAAAATCTCCACAATAACTCAGCCTCTCCAAAGCTTTAGAGCTTGGCACAGTATCTTAGATTATCACGGAGCTCGGTGACCTATTTTACGGATTACTTAGCATTCAGCTCAACCATCTCTTCAACACCTCAGCATTTTAACCTACACCGTAACAACATATCATAAGTCCAATTTAGTAGCTCTGATAAAATCCATTAATGGGGGAGCTCGGCATCTCCCTGACACCTCGGCAACTCAGCTTCGCCTTCTTCGAAGCCCGACATGTGAATCTCGGCTTGGTTGGAGCTGCCACACCAGATCTTCCAAGCTCGACAAGCAAACCCAGTGGAATTTAGAAGTTTTCTTCTGCGTCTTTGTGCCTCCTCCCCTGATCTCTGAACTTTTCTTTGAGCCATCATCGACTGGTAAATAATGATTTTGGAAACCGATTTCGTATAGGGAGTTAGTGATCAATTTCTTAGCAGTGCGAACACCTTTAGTTTTAGGTAAAGTTTGGGAGTTGGTGATCAATTTCTTAGTGTGGGTTGCCAAAATAGGAGGATAGTTAGATAAAGAAGGGTATAAAGAACCTCGGTTGACAAGGTTTGGAGTTGAAGGAGAATGGGTGACTTTATTGCTACTGCTTGTACTTGTTGATAAACTGGAATAACTAATTGAGAGTCCCTTAGAACCCTTACAAAGAAGAACAGATTGTTACTGGGCCCTTCTCGTTCCAGATCGATTCAACCACATCTCTTATCCACGACTTCACATTTAGACTGGAGAACATTGCTTGCTAAAGGGAGATTCGAACTTGTATATAGATGATTCCTACTTGGTGGGATTCATGTAGCTGTTAAAAGTTTTAGTGCACAGGTCAAGCATAACTGACCAAGAAGTGGCAAGAGAACTTGAGCATCTTGGTCGAATCAAGCACCTTAACCTTATTCCACTGATTGGATACTGCTTAGCTGGTGACCAAAGGATTTCCATTTACGATATCTCAACTCCCTATGTCTGCCACATTTTCTATGAGCGACAAAGATTTGCCATTAAGACTTGACCATAACATTTGCTCGCATTATAATCACTGTAGCATTTGTGAAATCGGGCCTGCCTATAAATTCGACCATCCAATAAATTACGGCGACCCAGCTTCTTCAACTATCTCGACTAGATTCAACACACATATCAGCTCCTTGCCGTTCAAACTGTTAAGAGGAGGCATGCAGCCTCACCACTTGTCATTATCATAAATGGTGGTTTACTGGTGTAGCAGCTGCTTAAACCCTTCATGATGCTTCAATTCAGGTTGTCTTGTTGGAATCACAAGATAGATTTGGTGGTCGAGTTCACACAGATTACTTGTTTGGTTTTCCTCAGGATTTAGTGGAGAAGTACTAAAGACCAGAAGTATTAGCCAGCTCATATCCAAATACATTTGAGCCCGAGCTTAGGAGGTGAAGGTCGAGGAAGCATTAGATAGCATTTGTGGAAGAGACGATATCATTGATGCAAACTTAGTCCTCTTGGCGACTACAAGACCAACAATAGGAAAGTCCTAGTCAGTTTGAAAAAATCGCTATTAGGCACAAAAGCCCTAGCTCAGTTGAGGCACCAAAAGTCCTAGTTTGTTTGAAAAAATCGCTATTAGGCACAAAAGTCCTAACTCGACTGGGGAATAAAAAGTCCTAATTGCCTTGATGAAAATCACCACTAGGCTCTCTAATAGATAGAGAACTAAAAGTCCTAGCATGTCTAGGCACTAATCATAAAGCCCTAACTCGGCTATGCACCAAGTCTTAGCTCAGTTGAGGCATCAAAAATCCTAGTTGATTTGAAAAAATCGCTATTAAGCACAAAAGTTCTAGCTCGGCTGAGGCATAAAAAGTCCTAGTTGCCTTGATGAATATCACCACTAGGCTCTCTACTAGATAAAAAACTAAAAGCCCTAAGATGACGAGGCACTAATCATAAAACCCTAGCTCAGCTAGGCACCAAGAGTCCTAGTATGCCTAGGCACTAATCATAAAGTCCTAGCTCGGCTTAGCTTGGTTAGGCACCAAAAACCCTAGCAAGCTTAGGTACTAATCAAAACCCTAGCTCAAGCTAGGTGCCAAAAACACTAGCTCGGCTAGGTACGAAAGTCCTAGCATGCTTAGGCGCTAATCAAAGACCTAACTCAAGCTAGGGACCAAAAGCCCTAGCACGCCTAGGCACTAATCAAAGCCTTAGCTCAAGTTAGGCACCAAAAGCCCTAGCATGCCTAGGCACGAATCAAAGCCCTAGCTCAAACTAGGCACCAGCAACCCCTAGTATGCCTAAGCACTAATCATAAAGTCCTACCTCGGCTAGGCACCAGAAACTCTAACAAGCATGGGCACTAATCAATACCCTAGTTGAAGCAAGGTGCCAAAAACCCTAGCTCAAGCTAGTTACCAAAAAACCTAACTTAAGCTAGGTGCCAAAAAACTTAGCTCAGCTAGGTACGAAAAGTCCTACCATGCCTAGGCGCTAATAAAAGACCTAGCTCAAACTATGCACTAAAAGTCTTAACTCAAGCTAGGCACCAAAAGCCCTAGCACGCCTAGGCACTAATCAAAGCTCTAGCTTAAGCTAGGCACCAAAACCCCTAGCATGCCTAGGCACTAATCAAAGCCCTAGTTCAATCAAGTCACAAAAAAGCCCTAATATGCCTAGGTTCTAATCATAAAGTCCTAACTCGGTTAGGCACCAAAAGCTCTAGAAAGTCTAGGCACTAATCAATACCCTAGCTCAAGCTAGGCACCAAAAATCCTAGCTCAAGCTAGCTGTCAAAAACCCTTGTTTGGCTACGTACAAAAAGCCTTAGCATGCCTACGCGCTAGTCAAAGCCCTAGCTCAAGTTAAGCACCAAAAGCCCTAACAAGCCTAGGCACTAATTAAAATCCTAGCTCAAGCTAGGCACCAAAAGCCCTCGCAAGCCTAGGCCTTAATCAAAAGCCCTAACTTGAGTTAGGCAGCAAAAATCCTAACAAGCCTAGGCATTAATCAAAACCCTAGCTCAAGCTAGATACTAAAAGCCCTAGCATGCCTAAACATAAATCAAATCCACGACTTGGCTAAGCACTTAAGGTCCTAACCCGACTAGGCATCAAAGTGACATTTAATTGAGTTTCGCGACATAAACCTAGGACACATGAAACTTTCCACCTCCTCCTAAAAGAGCATGTAGAAGTTGGGGGCTAATTGTGGGGGTAAAATACCAATAAGACTGTTAAATCTAACCAAATACACCCTAACTATCATAAGTTAGGTGTGACATGATAAGGCTCTAGAGACAACTCTCTCCCTTCCTATCTATATGTGCACCCTCTAAAGCAAAGGTATGGACATTTTTTTCATCCCTCACACATTATTTCTCTCCAAAGACTCATCTAACTTGGGCAACGGAGGGCTTCCCACCGGCCACTGGCTGGGGAACTCATTTTGCATGTATCCAGCCATGAAAGCACTTGGGGGCTTCATCGACTTCATCTTCGTCAGGTTCTTCTTCATCATTTAGAGAATAAATATATTCTAGGTTCCCTTATAAATATATGGGGATACATGTGTGTGTGTTATATGGTATTAGAAAGAAAAAGTAAGGAAACACTATATACGTATATGTATCATGTTGTTATCATCATTCTGGTGTTGATTATTATAATGAGACTTAATACATTGATTACTTATCACTGGTTTTGAATTTGGTAAATTTATTCCCAAATTGTGATAAATGAAAAATATGAATTTGACGAACGAAAAAAGATTTTTTTTTTTGTAGTAGGTGATTTTACACTTCATTATATGTCATAAGTAAATTTTAACTATAATTACTTTGAACATCTCATTTTGAATTATATTCTGCTATGTATGCTTGTCATTCACTGAGCTGTTGACTGACATTGTATTTAACATTTTCAGGTAATTAGCAAAGTTGCTAGTGGTGGACTCTGTCTCCCAAGACCCAACTTTAGAGACCTTCTAAGAGTTTTACTTATTTTGACTTTTTTTGTACTTTTTGTTTAGTTAATGACTGTGACTATATGCAACATGAAGGATAGTTAGCTGCTTGTGATTCATAAAACTCATGATTCGAGTTAAAATTTAGTAGTAATGTATGTCGGCACTTTACATATTTTTTGATTTTTTATTTTGTTTAGCTTTCGTGGCCTATTAGGTCAAGGTTTATAGTTTACAGCTGGTCATGTCTAGCTTCGCGGAGCTATGAAGTTGGGTGGAAAAATTTTGGGTGGTTACAGATGGTGTGACGAGAAACCGGCGACGATGAAAATGGGATGGCAATAGTGGTTTGTGAGAGAAGTTTTTGGCGGAGAAGATAGCTGTCTATGGAAGATCGAATTTTGAATTTTAAATTTTTGTCCTCAAATGTAATTTAATTTAGGGACTTTCGGCCAAAAGTCCAAAAAAATAAATTTTAATACATAAAGTCCATCAATAAAACTTTTAATGCGTAAGGTCAAATTGTGCGATTTTTCTAAAAAAGTCACAACAAACAGATAAATTTATCTGTTTGCATATCAATACAGATAATACAAACAGATAAATTTACATGTCTGCTTATTTATACTTAACAGATAAATTTATCTGTGTTCATTATATATGTTTTGAGAAGGCAAATTTATCTGTGTTCTTTATGTGTGCTTTCAATAAAAGACCGATAAATTTATCTGTATTCTTTATATATATTTTGAAAAAACACAGATAAATTTATCTGTATTTTTTATGCGTGCTTTCAATAAAAGACAGATAAATTTATTTGTATTCTTTATAAATATTTTTAATTTATCTGTTTTCTTTATACGTGCTTTTAATAAAAGACAGATAAATTTATCTGTATTCTTTATATATATTTTGAAAAAGCACAGATAAATTTATTCGTGTTTTTTATACGCGTTTTCAATAAGACAAATAAATTTATCTGTGTTATTTACATGTGCTTTCAATAAAAAGCAGATAAATTTATCTTTGTTCTTCATACATGTTTTAAAAAAATACATATGAATTTATCTGTTATAGGATATTTTTATCCTAAAAGAATCTTGCACGTTAAATTTTTTATGCAGATAAACCTTGCTCATTAAAATTTTATATGCTAGATGAAAAATAATAAACGATCTATAAATTGGACTGTTCTATAATTTTTTGTTTAATTTAAATGTATAATAGAAACAAAAAATGCATTAAATGATGTTTAACAAAAAGAAAGTGTCATTTTTAGCATTACCTACAAGAAAAAGATCTTGAACATGTAGCTGCTCTCTACTTCTCAAAGTTTTCTAGAGAGTAAGAGAGGGGAAGAACAATTATAAAAATTATTGACCTACAAAATCCCTCATTTTTATAGAGACACCAAATAAACGACGACGACGTAAACCCACTCCCAAGGTAGCTAAACAGTTCCATCACCATTCCTCGAGAATTCAGATTGTCCTAGTTTTTCTATACTATATCCATGTTTTTCTATAAATTATATCCAATTCTCTCTTATGGTTTGCAATTCCTTAACATTTATGAGATATACACATTACAGATGCTCTCAAAAGGAAAACAAAGTCAATCGGTCTCACCGGGGCAGAGTCAGGCCCATCTAGTTCGAATTGGGCTGGAAACGAGTTGGATTGTAGCCCGAGATCACACGTAAAGAGATCAATTTCACCTCAGTAATACAACCTCTCAATCAATGGCGAATTGAGGAATTCAACATAGTGAATACACAACTTCAAGCACAATAAAGATTTTTCTTTTCTTCTTTCAACACAAGCACAACGATGAGGTGCAATTTTATACAAAAGCACAAATAAAATAATAGAAGGAAAAATATAAAAATATATCTGTACTAGGTGTATTTTTACATTCTCAGTGGGCATAAATAAACTAATAGGAGAAAATATAAAAAATAAAACTACTAGAAATAATTTTACATTTTCAGTGGAGGCACAAACCCTAACTGGTACTATGATGTCTCTGTTCATGAATGATGTATAGCAAAAATATAATTGAGTAATTATATAATTTTAAGCATTTTAAGCCTAATTAGCTATGCCGATGCTCTCAACAATGACATGCTTTAGGGACTATAGCATCCACAAAAGAAGGCAATCTATGTCCATCTCAGTGTCTCACTGTGAATGCTCTGTTATCTAACCTTCTAGACTTCTAGTTCACCTACAAGATTGGAAGAACCTATATATAAACTGGCATAATATACACATTTCCATTTCCAGTCAATGTTTACAACAAAATACGAATCATGCAATATGCAGAGTGACCGAACAATACCTATGAAAGTATTGCTTATGAATGTATTTCCCATCAGCTGAGGAATCACCGAATCGGTATTGAGATATTTGCTCGGATGCAATGGTTGTTCCACACAAACTTATTCTTTGTTGCTAGAGGAGCGGTCCTTCTTGTGCCCGCCAAGAATACGGGAGATCTGGAGACCTCTACTAAAGGCTTGATTGAACAGCATCCGAGTTTGGAATTCCGAGACAAATGGGAACCAAGCTAAGAATGCAATAGGGGTGAATAGAAGCATGCCCATGATTATTTCATAACCACAAGCAATTGTCCGAACTGATCCCCAGATTCCAGCTCGATGAACCAGAGGCTTCAAAGCTTGCGCAATCTTCAAGGGGACAAAAGAGAAGTAAAGAATGACGAATGTCAATAGAAATATCTATACTATTATATTTATGAGGAGCATTGAAGCTGAGTGGATTTTTTTTTTTTTACCTAAAATGCCCATCAAAAGTTTCTTCTACAACTCATTTTATTTTAAACTTTTGCGGGCACAATTTGAAAATACACTATTCCTCTACTCTCATTTCCGCAAATGATTCGGTTTCGACTTACATTGTAACCACTTCAGTTTTTAAAAATCTTTACACTATCTACTTCCCTTTTTAAAATTTAATAATTTAACATTTTTGTTGTAATAAATTAAAAATTACACCAGCATAACATGTGCCCCAAACCCTAGTGTTGGATGTTGAAGAAGGTGAAGGAAATGAAAGATAAGTTAGAAGAGGAAAAGTGATGGAAACTCACCAGGAGCAGCCCCCATCCAGTTGGCAGAAAAGCAAGAATGCATACTATAATGTCCCTAAATGTCATATGGAGAAGTGTTATTAACAGGATTAGAGTAGTAACAAATGTCAGGAAGATGAGGCCCTTGATTAATCGAAACACAATCTGTAAGCTTGCACTAAACTTTCGCCTTCCAACAGACACAGCCTGCAAGATTCGAAGGGGAGTTAATAAAAGATAGCACTTATCCATTACTAGAAGGCTCATGCAATCCAAATCAGAAATTGTTAATATAATCGAAGTTCAAATACATGTTGAGATGATATTTAGGCAGCCAATGAATAAATAAAGCAAGCATATGAATTCTTAAGACGCAAAAAAAATTCAATAATTAAAGCTGTTTTAGGGAGGAAAGCAACTTAAGTAATCTAGCAAATCATCAAGTCCCAATACAAACATGGCAGTCTTATTGTTTCAATAAACCATTTCTTAACAGGAAGTTTGTTAGCCTCTTGATTTTTAGTCCAGTTACATTTGTTTTGTTTGTCATTCATTTACAATTATTTTTCAAAATAGGTGGAACCGTTCAAAATTGAAAGCTAATTATGATTTTTATACTAGATTAGAAAATAAAGAGGGTATAAAAAAACATCTATAAACTCGCTAAGTGGAAAAAAGAAAAACAAGAGATCTTACTCAAGTTAGATGCATAAAAAGCGAGGAGTGAAAGGTGTTAGTGAACGATGAGAAGATTAAGGAAAGATGAAAATTTTATTTTGAAAAATTATTAAACAAAAAATATGTAGAAAGATCTGGAGGAGAGGAATTTAATAACTTGGATAAAACTAGAGAATATAAATTCTATCGCAGACTAAGAAAGTTTGAAGTAAAAAAACTGTAATGAAGAGAATGAAATTAGGTATGGCATTAGGACCATACGGTATTCTTGTGAAAGTGTGAAAATACCTAGGCAAAGTGAGAATGTCTTAGTTAACAAAGTTATTTAATAAATCACAATGACTAAAAAAATTCCCGAAGAATAGAGAAAGAGCATTTTAGTACATATCTATAAAAATAAAAGAGATATTTAAAATTATAACAACTATAAAGGTATTAAGTTGATGAGTCATACGATGAAACTATAAAAACGAGTGATTGAATCTCATCTAAAGTTAACAACAACAATGTCATCAGTTTGGTTTTATGCTTAATAGATCAATTGAAACCAAACCAAACTAAGCCTTTATCACGATGAATTGGGGTCGGCTAGCCTAGTAGATCAATTACGAAAGCAATTTACTTACAAAGTAAATTAATAGAGAAGCATAGAGAAAAAAATAAAAATTTTCATATGATTTTTGTAGACTTAGAAAAGCCTATAATAGAGTGCCTAGAGATATCAGTGATGTGATAAGAGATATGTATGATGCAAATGCCATGACAATTAGATCACCTGTAGGAGAAACAAGTGAATTCTCAATTACAGTAGGATTATATCAAGGATCGACTTTGAATCTTTATCACTTTGCCTTAGTTATGGATGAATTGAGTAGACATATTTAGGATGATGTTCCATATTGTATATTGTTTGTTGATAATATTGTGTTAGTGGATGAGATTAGGAGTGGAGTTAACGCCAAGTTAAAAATGTGGAAGGAAACTTTAGAGTTAAAAGGGTTTCAAGTAGGTAAGAACAAAACCGAATATATGAAATATAATTTTAGCAGTAATGGGAGTATTAATGGTGAAAAGTAAATATTCAAAACCAAGAGATACTTTAGAGTGAATATTTTCATTATCTAGTTTCAATTTATTAAAAAAGATGAAGAAGTTGCAAATGATGTAATCTATAAAATCAAAGTTGGCTGGCTCGTGTGGAGGAGTGTTTCCGGAGTTTTATGTGATCGATAAATACCTACAAAACTAAAAGAAAAACTTTATAGGACAACTATTAGACCATCAATTTTATATGGGACAGAATGTTAGGCTGTTAAGAAAGATTACATAAATAAGATGAGTGTTGCGAAAATGAGAATGTTAAGGTGGATGTATGATAAGACTAGAAACATAAAATTCGAAATGAAAAGATTTGTGGAATGGTAGGGGTCGCAACATTTGAGGACAAGTTAGGAGAAAATAGGTTAAAGTAGTTTGGACACATACAACGTGTAGATGACTGAAATTAAATACATGTAAAACACTAATAAAACCAGACTTGAACTACTCGAGTAAATAGCTGAGTCATATCGTTCAGAAGGATAGCTCTGATAAGGGATCCGATCTGATGATGTTTTTTGAAGAGCCAACTATCGCAGGATCTCTAGATGGCCGTCTGAGCAGTTCAATAACTTGAACAGTTGGATTACTAGAGGGTGTAGTGACTAGGCAGCTCGAGAGAAATGATTCGGTATGACCGAGTGAATCGAAGGACAGGTAGCCCCGCGAGGAGGTTCGAGTGGCCCAGTGATTGGATGGCTCGGTAGATTCGAGCATTTCAAGGTCGAGCAACTTGGACTAGAGTCATTCGACTCTAAGTCACTCGAGTAAGTTATACCCATCTTAGAGAATAAAGAACACCTGCATTATGTAACATTCAGAATACTCGAGCTAAAAGGGGTGACCTGCTCGAGCCATGAAGGGGCCGAGCCACTGAGGTTGCCAGTAGTTCGGATGCCTGACGTGACTATTTATTACACTAAAGCATAAAATATTCCATAGCACAGACTATGAAACGTAGCCCTGACTACGATAGTAGCTCTGACTACTTGCCATGGCACAGATCATGAATATAGCACAGACTGTATTATTGCCATGGTACAGACCATAAAGACAGCACATGCTGTGTAACTCTGACTACCTAATTACAATGACATAATACAGACTATGTACCTCAGCACAGACTGAATGAAGGCAAGCATATATAGCACAGACTATATCAATATAGATTCCTCTGAGAATCGAAAGGCAGTCTCAGAGACAATGAAGACAATGGCAGTACAATTTTGCACGGGACGTTGGGAGACATGTGGTTTGGTGGCTAAGAAAAAGGATTTGTCGAAGCATGGGGCCCCTCCCACTTGAGTCACTCGAGTGACCCCTAAGTCACTCGACCCGAGTGGGTCGGGTACTTGACCCGAACGGGTCAGGTGCCCACGAGGCACCCGTTGGCTAACCTTGTTGGGTTGGAGTAGAACATTAGCTGATTGATTTTCGGGATAAAATCTCTTGATTCCTCGAAATCGCCTTTCATGATTTGATTATACCTCTTAGGGAGTCCTATTCTACTCCTAACAAAACTCCTTTAAGGGTTATAAATAGAAGGGGTAGTCAAGCTCCTAAGGGGATCAGATCTTGATAATTGAGATCACCCTATACGTGTTCGTACTGCCGATACTCCAAACTCAATTAGCCTTCTCCTTCACCCAACTTTATCTCTCTCCGTTCTGTGTTTTTGACTACTTTACATATTTCATCTCTCCATTGTTGTTTATTAATTATCTATTCTAAAAGAACTCTACATTCTTTGGCGATTCTACTGGGAAGGTGAATTTGTGAATGGTCAGTACTCGGAGCGGGCTACACACAACACCAAAAATAGCCATGTCAGAAGGTCATTCTCACAGCAACGAGCACGATGACGCACCTGGGGCAGCACAACGGGTAAACCCCAATAACAACCGCGATGACTTATTCCTAAACGCACTACAGGCTATCCAGGACGGCCAAACCAGCATTCTTAACGCAATAGCAAGCCTAACTAACCCATGCTTAACAGTAGTGACGAAGGCTAATTAGGCAGAAGCTCCGATCGAGAGGATACCAGCGAAAGAGGTACCCACAGACCCACAGGTGACCCCGATGGGTCAACAACAGCCCACAAAACAAACCAGGGCCCAAGCCTAAGTAACCCCGATAACAATACAGGGTTCTGCTAACCCAGATCCTTTCCCACCAAAAACCCAAGCCCAGTATGCTACAATCGCAAACGTCCAAGCGATGTTTCAGCAGGAGAGAACGAAGAGACAATTGCCATCTTTACCAGATCCGGATATTCAGCTGCCATATCTGTTGTATCTGTTACTGGTGCCTTACCCCGAAGGATGTATCGCCCTAAAGTTCATAAAGTTCGATGGGAGGAAGGGAAACGGCAGGGAGTATGCGGTAAGGTTCGTAGAAACATTAGGAGTCTATGGCAGAGATTATACACTACGTCTGTGGGAGTTTTCAAAATCCTTGACTGACAGGGCATACAACTGGTATGTTAATCTACTACCAGGCTCAGTCATCACTTGGGAAGACATGGTTAACAAGTTCCACACCAAATGCTTCCAAGTTCATGAAAAAGTAACAACACTCACCCTAGTGAGAGACACCGAGGATGGGGGATGATCTGCTTGAGTATGTCAAGAGGTTCCAAGATCTGGTAGTCGAGTGCCATGATCTGGTCAGCGAAGCTCATCTGATACAGATGTGTGTTCAGGGGATTTTGCGAGAATACAGAGCACATCTCATCAACTTCAATCTACCCACTTTTTCAACACTGATCGAGGCATCTCAGAACCTCCGTAACACGATCAAGCCACCTGCCAAACTAGTTTCCTTCCGTAACGACAAGGCCTAGGCCTCCACAGTTTTTGGTGGGCAAAAGAAAGAAAGGGGAAGAGGCGATGATCGAAACAAACGATGACGAGACAACGATGCACCGTTGTACCCTTGCAGCATCGAGCTGGTCAAAGAATGGGTAGCTAATAAGGAGTTGACACTCCCGTCGGTGGAAACCCTTCCATCCAAGAGAGACAGAGAAGGGTCGAACTACTGTATCTATCACCGGACGACCTCGTATTCCACAGAGAGATGCTTCACACTCAGAGGGATTTTCAGAAGGAAGATGACTGAGAAGTAGTTAAGGTTCACAAACGAAGAGGACAACGACGTTAGAAAGAAATCGTTCCCCGAACATGATAGGGAAGTTAATATGATGACAGGAGACGACGAGATATACGAAGTAGCAGACTGCAGAGGCATGCAAGATCCAGTTGAAGCCCTACAGGAATCATCTAAATTCAAGCAGTTTTATGATCAGCTCGGGTTCACGACGAAGACACGAAGGGAGGCGATCGAAGCAATCATGCGCGTAGCAGAATCCAATGACTCAAGTTGCATGGCTTTAAAGGGAGTACTTCGAAAAGTAGCCACCAACTCCTCAAAACGCAATAGTATTCACCGATTGTGACCGAAGGTACCCCTTCCCTCATAATCGACCTCTATATATTACTGGTGTTATAAATGGGGTATCATTTGGCATATATTTCTAGATAGCGGGGCCTATCAATATTATGCCTAGGAAAACATTTGAAAGAACAGGGATCTCAGAGGACAAATTAGTTAGCCAACCGATAACAGTGATCGGTTTCGAAGGAGAGAAAAAGAAGACCCAGGGCTATATCCCAGTGAATCTCGAGCTACAGGGGATGTACATGCCTTTCAAGTTCCACATCATCGACGCGGACACAAGCTATCATGTCATCTTGAGGAGATCTTGGATGCACAGGTACGGCGCTGTACCTTACAGTTATCATCAATGTGTGAAATTTTGTTGGCAGGGGAAAGAAGTTACTATGGGGGCCACTAGGAAACCATTCCACTATGGGGAGGCCCATCTGGCGGATGTCATATTCTTCGACGAGTTGTTATAAAAGAAGGCAATCACTGACAGGGCAGGATTAGTCAGGATACCGAAGTGGGAAGACTTGAACAAAGGAAGAAGGGAGATGGGATCGATCAGTAAGATAAGAGAACCCAAGACAGAGCCGCCCACAAAGTCAGAGAAGGAGGAAAGTTGGTATATTATTTGTGAAGGGGCGCAGGGTTAGTTGTCACCTCTAGACAGCAAACCCTAACATCACCGAAATAAACCAGCCACAGCCAGCACTCGACTGCATGCAGGATGTCCCTTGTCCCCAGCAGGAACCATTAGAAGAAGCCAACTTGAGCACTGACAGGGGGTCATCCAAACCAGTGTACGTCAACAAGATGTTAACAGAGTAGTTCAAAGGGAGCCTGATCGCATTACTAAGACAGTATTCCGACGTGTTTGCATGGAACTATGAGGAGATGCCTGGGCTGGATGAATAATTAGTAACGCACCATCTGGATGTACTCCTAGATGCCCGACCAATAAAGCAAGCAGCTCGGAAGTACCATCCTGAATTAGAAGGAAAAATCAAGGCAAAGATCGAGAAGCTACAAAAAGCCAGATTCATAAAGCACATACAATATTCGACCTGGCTGGCTAATATAGTGCCAGTGAAGAAGAAGAATGGACAAATCAGAATATGCGTCGACTTCAGAGATCTGAACAAGGCATGCCCAAAAGACAAGTTCCCCCTCCCACATATCGACACGTTGGTCGATGCCACCTTGGGTCACGAGATGTTCTCCTTTATTGACGGGTTCAGTGGCTACAACCAGATCCGGATGGCACCAGGTGACGTAGAGAAAATGGTGTTCCGAACACCAGTAGGTAATTTCTACTACACTGTCATGCCATTCGAATTGAAGAATACTGGCGCAACATATCAGCAGGCTATGATGGCAATTTTCCATGATATGTTACACCAGGCAATCAAAGATTATGTGGATGACCTAGTGGTGAAATCAAGAAAGCAGTAGGACCATTTAACCGACCTAGAGACAGTATTCAAGAGATGTAGAAAGTTCAAAATGAGGATGAACCCTCTCAAATGTGCATTCGGGGTAACAACAGGAAAGTTTTGAGGGTTTTTGGTCCATCGGCATGGAATAGAGGTAGATCGCGAAAAGATCAAGTCCATAATGGGGATGCCTCTCCCGTGGTCCCAGAAGTCGCTAAAAGAATTTTTGGGAAAAATTTCCTACTTATGGCGCTTTATTCCCGCACTGGCAGAAATGACTTTCCCTTTCGCTGAGCTACTCAAAGGAAACAGGAAGTATGAATGGACAGAAGGGCACCAGCGGGCTTTTGACAGAATTAAGGAAGCTCTAACGTCGCCTCAGACCATGATTGCACCAAAGCCTGGTAAGCCACTCATACTATATCTTATATCCACGCCAAGGTATATTGGGGCTCTGCTGTTGCAAGAAGTCGAAGGGATCGAGCGACCTGTATACTATATCGGCAGGAAGATCAGAGGACCAAAAGCAAGATACACCTCGTTCGAGTGACACTGTCTAGCGTTGGTATTCGCAGCGCAAAAGCTAAAGACTATTTCTTGGCTCATCGAGTTGAGGTGGTAACTAAGTGTGATCCAGTCAGATTCGTACTTAGCAAGCCGACACTGACTGGACAAGCAGCCAGGTGGATGTTGGCTCTGACCGAATTTGACATCGTATGCACAGTACTCAGGGCGATTAAGTGCTAGGCTTTGGCTGAACTACTCGCACAATTCCCGAACCAGATTATCAAACCAGTCAGTGAGGAGCTACTAGGGGAAGTTTGTACTACTGTGTTTACAGAGAGACCAAACGAATGGTGGGTTCTATAGTTTGATGGTGCCGCGACAGGAGGCACAAGAGCCATGTTAACCCACCAAGAATCTAGCCAGATGATCGAGTTAGCCTACAAATTACAGTTCAATTGCTCGAACAATGAGACCGAGTACGAGACACTTATTATGGGACTGCTGCCCGCAGAGCGAATGGGAGTCAGATGACTGAAAATCTTGAGGGATTCAAGCCTAGTGGTGAAACAGTCGATAGGAGAGTTTGGTTTGAAGGAAGCCGCCTTGGCAACATGCAGAACAATAGTACAGAAGCAGCTCCAGAAGTTCAAAAAAGTAAGGTTTGACCATATACCAAGATTGGCTAATCGGATACCCGATGTACTAGCTACCCTGAGGTAAAGCTGCCACTATCAGATGACACGACAACTATCACAGTAAGAAGAAAGCACGAGCCAACCACCCTCTTGGGATTGTACCCAGGCCAACGCACAAAGGACTGGCGAACTCCCATTGCTACCCAGCTGCGTACCGGCTAGGGGGCAATCCCCATAGCCGAATTAACTCGGTTCACACTGACTGAGGGGGGGATCTACCACTGAATAGTAGGAGGGTTGCTAGCCCGATGCGTAGACGAAGAATAGGCTAGGTTGAAGCTACATCACATTCATGAGCAGACTTGCGGGGAAGCTGACAAGTCTCTACAAGATGATTCAGAGCCAAGGGTATTATTGGCCGAAAATGTCAAGGGACATTGCACGGTTACAGGGAGAATGTGTGTGTTGTCAAACAGCAACCATCGGCCAGGAGTGCTTGCTTAACTAAGTCATGACTGATTGGAGAACTCCGTATTTGGAATACTTGCAAGAGAAAGTACTTCTGCCAGAGTCAATGACAGCAGCACGGGTCAAGAAGCAGGCAGCTAGGTTCTTTATTGAGCAAAACCAATTGTTTCGGAAGAGTGTAGAAGGGGATCCACTACGATGCATAGTGCATAAGGAAGTCGACGAACTGCTAGAAGCAGCCCACTATGGAGAACACCAAGGGGGAACTCGACTTTATGAATAACTGTTACACTTGGGATACCATTGGCCAACCATGGAAGAAGATGCAAGGAAGTATGTCAAAAAATGCCAAGTTTGCCAGAAGCATGGGGACCTGATGCATGCCCCTGCAGTAGATTTACATAGCCTACGAACTCCTTGGCCTTTCCATACATGGGCTATGGACCTGATCGAACCAATACACCTGCAGGTAAAGGGACACCAGTGGATACTCGTAGCCACCGAAGTATTCACTAAGTGGGTTGAAGCAATACCAATAAAGAGAGCCGTGGGAGATGCAGTAGCTAATTTCATCAAG
>JAUMHN010251125.1:0-19731 GCA_032360265.1 Heliamphora ciliata | reverse complement strand
GCAATAATTCTTAATCTTCCGGATGAATAGGAACAGCTGCGAGGTTGTCTCTAACTTTGATTTGATGGAGATAAGTAGCTATTGACTTAGTTCCTTGATATTATGCAGATCTGATTTCCGGCCTAAAATATGTGTTCTTGACAAGGAAGAGAACCTTCGTTCAAGAACAGCCCAAGCACCTTGAGTAGAATTTTGTCCAACAATTAGAGAAAGAGTTGAAGAAGTAAGAGAGAAATTGATAAGCGTAAGTAATGCATTCACCTAGTAGATTGCCATTTGCATCCTTGATTTACTTCTCCGGACATGGATTTGATCCATCTACATAATGGGTAATTCCATCTACACACGCTACCTTGCTTTGCACACACAAAATTAATTTTTTTATTACAATTCTTTTCTTCATTCAAGTTACTAAAATAACCCTTAACCTTCAAAACTCTAAATTCCCACCACCACCACCACCACCACTTTCCTCTATTGTCACCGCACACCACAACACTTGCCGCCTCTCTACTCCCTCATTCGCCACCTTCCTAGCCTTTTTCAGCCCACCCCAACAGTCCCACCACCACCTCCACCCTTCCCTTGCTGTGCCACCCTCTCTCCTCGTCCTTAATAGCAAAATGGTGTTCGGTCATGGTGTACCAAACAAAGGACTGGTGTTTGGCCATGATAGTCTGAACGGAGGCCATATGTTCGGCAATGCTAATTTGAACGAAGGCCACATGTTCAGCCATGGGAATCCGAATGGTGGTTGTAGATGGTGAGGGAGAGAGGGCAAAGACTAGGGAGGAGAGGAAGGTGGCGCGACGGTGGAGGTGACGATCAAGGTGGCCCGTCGGTGGATGTGGGGGTTGAGGTACCGTGGCGGTGGCTGCCGAATGTGAGGAGGTGGTGATTAGGGTTAAAGTTTGGAAGGTTAGGTATGGAGATATTTTAGGTATTAAGGTGGGTGTAGAAAGTAAAATCTAAATTTTTAAATTTTTGAAGGTAGGTGTATTTAGTGAGTGTGTGAACTTAGTAATTTTCGTGGTGCAGATAGACTCACCCTACATAACCAAGTGAATCATGCATTCGGAAAGCAGAAGTAATCTGGTGCTCCCATGAGACGTAGTTGGAGGAGTCAAATTCCACCGAAGCCAGACTTGAGATGTTAGAAAGGAGCAAGGCTGGATTCAGGAACGCAGACTTTGATTTTGCCAACACATTTGACATTGAAGCTTGCGCTGCCATTGTTGAATGGTCTAGGGCTTTGATACCATGGCAGTGAACAAGAATGAGTACATCTATCCAGAATACTACACGGAGGTATATATATATATATAGAAGAAAAGGAATAAGTCTGGCTAGAAGAGAAGGAATAAGTGGGCTAACCTAACTAACTAACAGCCTTGCTGACTAGGCACTAACCGACTTACTAACCACACACTTAACAAATAACAACTGAATCAACAGCTCACATACCCTCTTCTCTAGCATTGACAACTTACTTCTGGTCTTGTATCTGTTCAATCTTTATGACTTTATACATATATTGCTTTTACTTTGACTTCGGGCTCACTAATTAGCTGTTTTTAACAATTGATTTGACTGTATCTACGGCAGTCAGTCCCCTGTCCGCCTTATATATTGCAAGTTCTTAATGAATCAAGTTAATTTTGAGTATTTTGCAGGAAATAGATCTGCGAATTGGTGCTTCTTTCACCAGGTTTCAGACTATGCTATTGAGGGATGCTTTTCACCTTGATGTTGCTACAGATGACAGAAATGTTGTTCTAAGTTATGGTCCTTGTCAGGTACCCTGAGAATTCAAACAACAAATTTGCATGTTTAATATTGCGAACACGCATGTGTAATGCCTCTAATCTGCAATTGCATTCTTAAGAGCTGGAGTTTTTATTGCTTTTGTCTTGACCATTCTGATTCGTCATTGACTGATGCAGTTCCCTACTCTAGGCTTTATTGTGGAACGGTATTGGGAGATACAATCACACGAGCCTGAAGAATTCTGGACAATCAACTGCACTCACAACTCATATGAAGGCACTGCTACGTTCAATTGGATGTAAAATGCTCAGGATTTACTCCATTAATTGTCACTTTTTCATGTATAGTGGTTGATGTTTTAAACTCATCGATCTTATGGTTTTCAGGCGCGGGCATTTGTTTGATTATACTTGTGCTGTAATAATTTACGAAATGTGTGTTCAGGAATCCACTGCAACTGTGAGTGTTACTATCTCTGGTTTTAGTGCTCTCTCTCTCTCTCATACACTAATCAGAACTCAAAAGAAAAGGGAGACAACTTGAGTAAACTACAACTATGCTTGTTGATAACCCTGACAATAAAATACACTTGGCCCCCAAAAGATCACGAGTTTAATGCTAGACCTTGAAGACATTAGATTGGTATTTGGACCTTTAATACTGGCAAACTTTGATATTGTACTGAATATCATGTTTACTCGTGCCATGGTTTTGGTTCCCCAGGAATGTAAACCCGTTACTTTCTTTTTTCGCTGAAGGAACCATTGATTGTGGAACTTACAAATAAACCAAAAAAATAGGCTACTTTGCTATTCCGATAGAAGTTTGGAAGAAAGAAACCAAATAAAAGATGAAAAAGGTGTATGATAAATTTGTTTAACCATCATAGTGACTTAATATGGGTGGCCAACCGAATGTCATCGAAAATAAATATGGGTGCCAACTGAATTCTTTTAGAACTGTATTGACGAATTCCATTTCTGCATCTCATTTTCATATGTTGGTAATATCTGTTCAGGTAATGCAAGTTAGACAGCAAGAGAAACTGAAGTATCCTCCTCATCCTTTAAGCACTATTGAGCTTGAGAAACGTGCATCCCGATACTTCCGGATGAGTTCTGAACAAACCATGAAGGTCAGTTGTAGGTGAAAGAAAAGCTAAAAGTATTATTGCTATATTATAAATGCTTGAATCACAATGAAGATCCTAATAATGGGCAAATATCCTAATAATAATAGTATATTTTCATAATCCTAATAATGAAAAAATATCCCAATAATAATAATAATAATAATAATAATAATAATATATTCTCACACTCCCTCTCAAACTCGTCATGCGAGCTCGGAGAGTAGCAAGAGTTTGTGTAACAAAAAATGAAAACGAGTAACGTGTGAGTTTTTGTGAAGAAATCAACAAGCTGCAAAGAGGAGGAAATGAATGGGAGGCTAATGGTGACCAGTTGAAAGTGTTGACGGACAAAGTGAAAATCAATTTCAATCTGCTTGGTACGCTAATGAAACATAGAATTATGGACAACTGGGTGGTGCTCGTATTGTCCCAATAAAGTGAGTAGGAGAATCGGAAGTGACCCCTATATCAGACAGAAGCCACTGAAGCCAGACAATTTTAGCAGTAGCATGAGCCATAGCACGATATTCTGCTTTAGCTGTGAAACGTGTAATCAAAGACTGCTTCTTATTCCTTCAAAAAATGAGTGATTCAATGAGAAAGATGCAATACTCAGCAGTAGACTTTTGATCAGAAACATCACCAGCCCAGTCAGCATCCACATAGGCCTGAAGAGTTAATATGGAGGTGGAGGACAACAACTATGGAAAACAGTATGCCGGACGTAACGGATGATGTGGAGCAAAGTAGCCCAATGAGTAGAGTGAGGAGTATAGACAAATTGGCTGACGATATGAACAACATAGGCAATATCAGGTCTAACCATAGTTAGATAGACTAAGCGCCCGACCAGCTCTCGATAAACGGAAGGATCTTCAAGGGGAACCCCATTAGAAGAAGAGAATTTAGCATGGAGTTCAATGGGGGTGTCAACAATCTTATTGTCAGTTAGGCGGGCACGCTGAACAATCTTATTAGCATTCTTAGTCTGGGAGAGATGATAACTCTAAGGTGAAGAAGCGACCACGATACCAAGAAAATACCGAAGAGGGCCCAAATCTTTCATCTCAAATTCCCGAAACAAATGTTTGACCTCGGATATAGTGACCGAATCAAAATCAGTGAAGATCATGTCATCCACATATAAGAGCAAAAGAACAATATCATTGGATGTATGTCGGTTGTCGGATGAAAAGGGCAGAATCATGGGGGCTAGAATGAAATCCAATCTGGCTAATAGTAGACTGAAAATGGTCATACTAGGCATGTGGAGATTGCTTAAGGCAAGAAAGTGCATGGCGGAGGCGACATACCATGCCCAAAGGATGGGGAAGACCTGGAGGAGGGCGCATATAAATTTTCTCATGAAGGTAGCCATTGAAAAAGGCATTCTTGACATCAAGTTGAAAGAGAGGCCAGTGACGGACGGCAATTACAGAGATGAGGGTACGAACAATGGTCATTTTTGCCACCGGGACAAATGTTTCCTTGTAATCAATACCATATTCCTAGAAAAAACCCTTAGCAACAAGACGTGCTTTGTAGTGCTCTAAGGTATCATCAGAGTGAGTTTTAACTTTGTAAACCCACTTGCTTCTAATGAGATTTTTATTTGTAGGGAGGGTGACAAAATCCCAAGTAACAGTTTTTTGAAGAGCAAATAATTTGTCAAACATTGTATTAACCCAATTAGGATCAGTACATGCTTTTTTATAAGATTGAGGCTCAAAATAAGTATGAATTGAAGTAAAAAAGGCACGATATGAAGGAGCGAAACAAGTGTTCGAAAAATCAAGTCTTATCGGCGGAGTTTGAGTACGAGTACGAGCGGGATGGCGACGGGTAGGAGGGGCAAGAGCCTCGGGAGCCACAGGAGCAGATTGAGCAGGGTCAGAGCTGGTGTAATATTAACATGGTATCGGAATAAAATCTTATGCAATAGCGATTTCCTTCTTTTTTCTTTTTCTTTTCATATAAGATTTTGTTATTGTAAAAAAAAAAAAAAATCTTTCCCAGAGAAGATTGACTGGTCCTTAGGATCAATGTCATGATTTTTTCCTCTAATTTCTGGCATGTTTGATATTTTTTTCAAAATCTTTGAGATTTTCGGCGCAGACAACTTTTTTTCTTCTCCAAAACTCGCGATTGTGGCTATTTTTGCTTTGATTGATGGTTGTTTCTCCTCCCATGGGTGCCGATTAGGGTTCTAGAAGGCTCTATAAGGATTGAATCAACCCTATTGTTGAGTTTTGGTTGATTTCGACGTGCGGCTAGGGTTTGTTCGACCTTGGTTTCAATTTCTTCGGCTATATCCACATTTTTTGGCTTGTTTGGGTTCATGAATGGCTCGACCAATGGTGTTTGAAGGATTTGTTTGGTTAAACTTGCTTTCCGGTGTTGTTTGAAGGGCTCGACTAGTGTTGCTCGGGTTTCCAACCGCCTCTTCCGCTCCTTTTTTGACTTTGCTCCAATCTGGTATGGCGTTTTAGGTTTCATTGGTAGCCTAGTGGTTTAGTTTTACTTTGATTTGCATTTGTTCCATCGTTTCTTGCTTCCGTTGCCTTGTCCTGCTTGTTCTTGGTTTTATATGACCATGTCTGATATTGGAAAGCTTTCTGGTGGTCTTAAGGACACTAGATTGATTTGTTTAGGGATTCTTACTGATAGTCCGTCTCTTCAAATCAGTCCTGTCAAGTTGGATGGTAGCAACTATTTGATTTGGTCTTGTGCTTGTAGTTTAGCCATTACTGCTTGTGGTGTATCTGGGTATATCACTGGTGAAACTCAACAGTCAACAGTCAACAGTCAATAGTTGTGGAGCTGTCTCCCACACAGTGGACACAGGAAAATGCCCTTGTTATGTTATGGTTATTACATTTTATGCAGTCCTCTATTAGTCGTAATTTTTTACTTCTGGATATTGCACATAAGATTTGGTCTATTGCTGCCCAGATAGGCAATGATGCTCAACTATATGAATTGAGGAAGAAACTCTATGAGTTAGATCAGAAAGACTGATCCTTTGCTCAATATTTTGCCGAGTTGACTAGTTTGTGGAACAAGATTGATTATTATCAGGACTTCTATGCCGTTTGTACTACTGATGCTGTAGCTTTTTAGAAGATGGTAAAAAATGAGCGGGCGTATGGTTTTCTTGCCGGCCTTAACGTTGACTACAATCCGATCCGTGTCCATATTTTGGGTCGAGATTCGTTTCCTACTTTAAGGCATGCGTATGCTTATGGTCAGCAGGAAGAGAGTTGATGTCATGCTATGGTTCTTCCTCCCAGTCAGGAGCGCTCTGTGTTAACTGTCTCGTCCATCCCTCGGCCAGGCCAACTTATCAAAGCTGGAGAGAAGAATGGTTCTGTAGCCCGAGATCAGTTGCACTGTGCGCATTGTGGTAAAACCCATCATATTATTGATCATTGCTGGAAGTTACGTGGTCATCCTACTCAGGGACGTGGAGGTGGCCGTGGTAGTGGCTGTAGTGGCCCTATTCGCTCTCATGCTCATCTTTCTGAGACCTCCGATAGTACATCTGGTCAGACTGACACAATCTCTGAGGCGGAGTTGACTACTCTTAGGCGCCTGATGGTTTGGGTTGACATCTCTCCTTTTGTAGCCTCCACTTCCACCTCCAACTTTGCTTTCTAAGGTATTTCTCCTAGTGCGTTTAGTGCTGTTGCCTCTCCTATTCCTTGGATCATTGACTCAGGTGCTATTGGTCATATAAGTGGGTTTTCTATCTTGTTTCCTTCTTATTCTACTTGTTTTTGGTAAAGATAAGGTACGAATAACCGATAGGTCCTTATCATTTGTTTTTCGCAAAGATTCTATCCATTGCTCTTCCACCCTTTCTCTCTCATCTGTCCTCCATGTTTTCAATTTTTCTACTAATCTCTTATCTGTTAGTCGTCTTATCAGTTTATTAAACTGTTATGTAACTTTTTTTTCCACTCATTGTGTTTTCCAGGAACGAGTGACGGGAAGAACGATTGGTAGTGATTGTGCGCATGGTGGATTGTACTTATTAGATGTTCCGTCTACCTCTTCTCTTTCACCTTCACCGTCTGGCTAGGCTCCCCATGTCAATACAGGACCTTTACTCTTGTAGCTACACTAGTGGCATCATCATTTGGGGCATCCTTCTTTTGGAGTTTTAGAGAGACTTTTTTCTTTTTTAGTTAAATATTGTTCTAGAAGTACTTTTTGTTGTAAGGCTTGCGAACTTGCCAAACATAAACGGTCTGGTTATCTTTTAGTTAATAAACGCAGTGGTTTTTCGTTTATGTTTATCAATTCTGATGTTTAGGGTCCTTCTCCTGTTACTTCTATTTCTGCTTATTGGTGGCTTGTGACTTTTATTAACTGTTATTTTTGTGTTACTTGGGTTTATTTATTTCGTGCTAAGAGTAAAGTTTTTTCGTGTTTTCAAAATTTTCATAAAATGCTGCGTATCTAGTTTGATGCCTCCATCAAGATTCTTCGTTTTGATAATGGGACTGAGCATCTTGATGGTGGTTTCTGCGTATATCTAGAGGCTCATGGTATCCTATTCTCGACGAGCTGTGTCCGCACTCTTGAACAAAATAGCGTGGCAGAACGGAAAAATTGTCATCTCTTTGAGGTTTCCTGTCCCCTTCTCTTCACTATGCATGTTCCCAAGTCTTTTTGGAGTGAGGCAGTTTTCACCGCTGCCTATCTTATCAATCGCCTGCCTTCTAGTGTCCTTCAATTTAAAACCCCTTTGGAACTTTTTCCCACGTCTCCACCTATCTATTCTCTTCCGCCTAGGGTCTTTGGGTGTACTTGTTTTGTTCATACACCTAAACACCCAGGTGGCAAATTGGATTATAAGGTTGTTAAATGTATTTTTATTGGCTATTCTCTTACCTAAAAGGGCTTTAAATGCTACTCTCCTACTACTCGCAAAGTGTTTGTTAGTATGGATGTTACTTTTTGAGAGATTGAGTCTTTTTTCTGCCCCTTTGTGACATCTCTTCAGGGGAGGACTTCTAAATTGGAAGAGATATTGCCATCGGATACACATATTCAGTTTAATCGGGAGTCTCATGGGTTAGTCTTTTCAAATCTTATACACCAAGACTTTATAAAGCAGAATATTATTGGACGACTAGATAAAATTGATTTGCGTACTTATTCTTAACGTCAGAAGAATTAAACTTCTCGTGCACCACTATCGCCTTGCCGGTTGCTATATCCGCCCCCTATTTCAATCTCTTCCACTACTTCACCTGGTAATGAATCATTTGTTGTTAATCTTGATACTTGTGATTTACCTATTCCCTTAAAAAATGCATTAGGACATGTACTCAATATCCAATTTCACAATTTGTCTCATTTAACTCATTATTAAACTAATATCGTGCTTTTATCTCGTCTTTGTTCTCTATGTTGATTCTGCTAGATTGGAAGGAAGCTGTTGTGGACTCTAAGTGGAAAAAGGCTATGATTGAAGAGATGACAACTCTAAAAAAGAATGATGCTTGGGAGTTAGTCTCTCTTTCAAACGGGAAGAAGCCAGTTGAGTGCAAATGGGTATTTATTGCCAAATACAACGCAGATGGGTTAGTGGAGAGATTAAAGGAAAGACTAGTTGTTAAGGGATTTACTTAAACTTATGGTATTGATTATCAGGAGACTTTTTCCCTAGTTGCCAAGATGAATTCAGTCCGAGTGCTCTTGTCTTGTACTGCTATTATGGGTTGGCCTTTCCAACAATTGGTTGTAAAGAATGCATTCCTTTATAGGGACTTAGAGGAAGAGGTTTATATGGATGTACCACTAAGGTTCTCATCCCGTGAAATTGAAGGGAAGGTGTGTAAGTTGAAGAAGGCTTTATATGGCCTCAAACAATTTCCAAGAGTCTGGTTTGAAAGATTCTTTAAGGTTATGCTAAGATTTGGATACTGACAAAGTTATGCAGATCATACAATGTGTATCAAGTGTGATAATAATAAGATCACAATTCTTATTGTATACGTTGATGACATAGTTGTGACAGGAAATGATGCAGAGGAGGTGTCTCATCACAAGGCAAGTCTAGCTAAAGAGTTTGAAATAAAAGATCTGGGGGCGTTATGGTACTTTCTTTGGATTGAGGTAACTAGATCAGAGAATGACATCTTCATTTCCTAAAGAAAGTATATTCTTGATCTCTTAGAGGAAACTGGAATGTTGGGTTGTCGACCAGCAGATTCGCCTATTGAGGCTAATCATCATCTCAGTAGTGGTGATGGCAAACCAATTAACAAGGGCAGATTTTAGAGGCTTGTGGGAAGATTAATATACTTATCTCATACTAGACCTGATATTGCATATGCTGTTGGGGTTGTCAGTCAGTTTATGTATGATCTCTGTAGTGCACATCTTGATGTTGTTTATCACATTTTGCGGTATCTTAAGTCTGTTCTAGGAAAAGGACTTATGTTTTCTAATCATGGTCACGTGAAATTAAAAGTATTCACGGATGCGAACTGGACTGGTTCAGTTGATGATAAACGGTGTTCATCGGGATATTGCACGTTTGTAGGAGATAATCTAGTTACTTGGCAAAGTAAAAAGTAGACAGTGGTAGCTAGATCAAGTGTAGAGGTTGAGATTGACAGACACTTCAACCTATGCAAGGGTTTGATTTGTGTGCCATTTGTGAAGTTTGCAGATCAATTAGCAGATATTTTTACTAAAGAATTTAGTAGTAAGGTGTTTCACCTCATTATTTGCAAGTTGAGCATGAGAAATATCTATATGCATCAACTTGAGGGGGAGTGTTAAGTTAGGGGTATGATTGTATTTTTGGTATGCTTGTCTCACTATATAAATAATAGTGACAAGGGAGCTAATCATAATTTTGGGTGCTTTCTCTTTTCACCGTCAGAATAATTCTCTTTCAATTCTCTCATATTATTCTTTGTTTATACATTAATATTAACAAATGAACACCGTCGGAGGAGGATGGGGCGACAACGATTGATTGAGAGGGAATGACCATCTGTGCAACTTTCAACCATGTATCTTCTGCAATGAGCTCGCGAACAGCCCCATCAACGGAGAGTAATGGGGAACGATAAAGAATGGCACCACGAAGTGCCTCAAACTGATTATGGAGTGCCATGAGAAACTGTACTTGCCTCAACTCTTCCCGATACTAAAAATAACTATTGAAAAGCTGCAAGTTGGAGGGTTCCATTCGAAGGAATAAAATTCATCGGATGTAAGTGGATCTATAAAAAGAAGAGAGAAATAGACGGAAAGGTGAAAACTTTCAAACTATGCTTGCTGCAAAAGGGTTTACTCAGAAAGAAGGGATCAATTATGAGGAGACCTTTTAGCCAGTGCCATACTTAAGTCTATCTTAATTCTCTTGTCCATTGCAGCTCATTTTGATTACGAAATTTGGCAAATGGACGTTAAGACAGCTTTCCTTAACGGAAGTCTTGACGAATGTATCTATATGGTATAACCAGACGGTTTCATAGTAAAGGGTCAGGAGCAAATGTTGTGTAAGTTTAAGAGATCCATTTATGGACTTAAGCAGGCATCTAAGTTTTGGAACACTCGGTTTAATCAAATCATTAAGTCTTATGATTTTGATCAAAGTCCTGACGAGTCTTGTGTATACAAGAAGTGTGATGGAAGCCTGGTAGTGTTTCTAGTACTTTATGTGGATAATATTTTGCTCATCGAAAATGATGTGGGGGTGTTATCTTCGGTGAATGTATGATTATTTGGTCAGTTCGATATGAAAGACTTAGGAGAAGTCAGTCACATCATCGGGATAAAGCTTGTGCGAGATCGAAAATAGAGGATGTTGGGCTTATCACAAGCTACTTATATCGATACTGTCCTTACTTGTTTCAGCATGCAAGATTTCAAGAAAGAGTTTCTCCCTTTTAGGCATGGAATCACTCTATCTAAGGATCAGTGTTTTAAGACACCCGATGGCATAGAGAAAATGAAGACGATTTCTTATGCTTCGGCAGTAGGAAGCTTCATGTATGTTATGGTTTACATTAGACCCGACATCTGTTTTGTTATTGGCATGGTTAGCAGATATCAGTTTAATCTAGGACATGAGTATTGGACAACAGTAAAATATATAATCAAGCATCTGAAAAAGGGCTAGGGATAATATGTTAGTTTACCAGGCAGATGGTCTAGTACTTTTGGGGTACATAGACTTAGATTTTCATAAGTTGGAGGAGGTGGAGCCATAAGTTGGAGGAGTATCAAGCAGTTCTGTTTTGTTGATTCTACCATAGAAGCCGAGTACGTGGTAGCTTCTGAAGCAGCCAAGGAGACCGTTTGGCTCAGAAACTTTCTGTTGGATCTGGATGTGGTGCCTTCAGTACAGTCGGCTATTACACTTTATTGTGATAATAGTGGAGTGGTTGCCAACTCGAAGGAACCAAGGGTCCACAAGAAAGGAAAGCACATCTAGCGTAAATATCACCTGATACGAGAGATTTTACAGAGAGGTGATGTTGCTATGACCAAGATTGCATCAGGAGACAACTTTGCAGTTCTGTTTACAAAGAGCTTATCGGCTAATACTTTTGACAGTCATGTAGAGGGCATGTGAGTCAGATGTATGGCAGCATAATTTTGAGTATAAGTGAGAGATTGTTAGAGTTGTATACTAAAAACCATAGTTTTTAGTTTTAGTATTTAATTTTATTTTTAATGAAATTAGTTTTTCTATTTTTTGAGAATCTTAATGAGTAATGTATGCATTTTATTATTTATTTGATATCGTGCATGTATGTCTTTTATTTTACATAGTATTTAATTTGGTGTGTAGAGTTCGGCTTGCACACGGAAGATTAGATTAAAGGTTCTTGTGGAATATAAGTTTTTGGTTCATAATTTAGATAGAATTGGACAAACTATCGGTACGATTGTAGCACAGAGTTTTAGTAGACCTGTCTTGGTTACGAAGAACAGATAATAGCGTCATCTATTGTTCTGACTCGCTGTGCTAATACATTTTATGTGTATTGAACAGAATCATGGTGGGATAATTAATTTTATACTGACTATATAAATTAATTCACACCCCGTGGTTATTAAGAGTTCTTATACTTTTAATCCTGAAATAATTAATTGTTTACGTATATTTAATATTCGTAATTTTGATTCATTAAAGTGTACGATTTTTTATGAGTTTATAATCCCGGTGAGTTGGATAACGACATTGATTATATGGTGAATATTAATTATTGACGGAATTCACTTTTCGAAAGATCAGGATTGATGATATCCCTTTAAGGAAGTTTATCAGTTTTGACCGAGCCAAACCTTGGAGGTGGATTTAATTATTCGGCAGTCAAATTAGTTAAGCGGAAGGTTTTAAGGCATTTATTTAAGAAGCCGATTAAATATAATTGTCAGTAATTTAATTTAATCAGCGGGTATCGGGAATCTTAACGTGGGGAGAATAAATAAGTATTTAATAATAAGAGCTTGAATATTCGGTTTTGAGAATATGGTTGGGAGTGCAATTATAATTCTTTAGTGGAATGAATTATAATTAATATTTTTATGAAATTGCTTCTGGGTTGAGGTGGGTTTTCATAATTACGTTGGGAGCCCAAGTCATATTTACTCCACAGGTCCCTACTGTAGCCTATATATATGCTGTTACAAAACCTGAGGCCAGAATTTATTTTCATTCAGTCAGTGATTAGGTGGTTAGAGTTTCCACCTTCTCTGAAAATCCTAAACCTAATCAAGAAAGTTTTAAAGAACATGATAGATCAAAGCTCATACTTTGTTCGTGTTTAACATTCGGGAGTATAGCAGAAGGCTTGTGTCAGAGATTTGACTAGAAGTCAAAAATCGCGGCGAATCGTTGATTGAAAATTATTGTTGTAACCGAAATCATCCAACAAGATTTTGAAAGGTATAATCCTAAAACTAACTTTGGGAGTATTATCAGGTTTTATTTTGATTGTTTGATATCAAAAAGTTTTAATTTGGAGCCAGTTTCGACGTTTGCTCGTCTAGTTGTTTTTTGACTAAAATCATGGACATAATCTTAGGATTTTGGCAGTTTGTCCCAACAGGGGAAGGGTCGGCAGCTAGGGTTTTCAAGGTTTGCGAAGTGTTTGCGATCCAGATCTGACAAAGAAGGTAACAGAGGCATCAGCGGAGGTAGGCCATGGTTGCTAGACCTAGGGGAAGGGTCGGCGACGGTCGGTGGTGGCAAATAGGGGTTCAACGAGGGTCTGCAGCAGCAAACAAGGGGAGAGAGAGATGCGAAGGTGATATGATTTGCGAATGAGAAGGTGCTAGGGTTTGCGAAACTGAGAGAGAGAAATGCGAAGGATGCGAAGGCCAGCGACGAGGTTTTGTGAAGGCTGGCGGCGGCTAGGGTTTTGGCTCTGATACCTTGAAAGAAAAACTAAAAATATTACTGTTATATTACAAAGGCTTGAATAACAATGAAGGGATACATCATAAATATATATAGGCTATAAAAAATTCTAATAATGGTAATAAGACTAATGAGGAAACAAGATTCTAATAATGGGTAACAATCCTAATAATAATAGTATATTCTTATAATCCTAATAATGGGCAGATATCCTAATAATAATAATATATTCTTGCAGTAGGAACTTAGCAATGATGCCTCTTCAGATTTTTGCCAGATTCTAATGTTATCTTAATATTATTAAATTGATGGCTTGAATTCTAATTCATATCCTGGATCTTTCAAGAAGGCCACAATCATTTTAGTTATTTTTGGAAGTTTTTAATCTAGGATTTATGCTAGAAGTTAGCCTGTGGATGTTTCTAGAATTTTAAATAGAAATTCTCAAGTTTAGGGTTCAAGTTTTTTGCTCTTGAATTCATACTTCCCATGCTTTTGATACCATACAGGATTTTTTTCTTTTCTCCTTTTTGATAAATGTGTTTCTTTTTCTTTTTATTTTTTGAGAACTCTTGGTGTTGTTTTCTTTCCCCCTTTCTCTTTTTTATCTATTTATTTTTTGGGATCTTGAAAAATGTCTAGATGTTGACACTTACAAACTTCAATATTCTCTTCTTACATTGTAGTTGACCATCACATTTGTTCTCACATTGACTTCCAACGTTGTGCCAACCTTCTCTTTCTCTTCTAGAATTAGTTTGTACCATACTAACCAGCTCTCAAAGACACTGTGAGACCTCGTCACTCCATGGTCACATATCATCTTTCCCCATCATAATTGAAGCCATCATAACCTTTTACGAATTCATGACAGTCCCCCTTTGCTATGTGCAGAACCCCTTCTAGTCAGAAATCATCATCTTCTCCTTTGCCGAGAGGCTTTCAACTGTTTGCCGGAAGGCTTTCAGCAGTTTGCCGGAAGGCTTTCACTTAAGTCCTCAATAAAAAAGCCAATATAAGAAAGCCAACTATACAAATTCCTTAGAAGAACTCCCTTTAATCTAAACTTAGGAGTCTCGACTCCATCAAACAATCTCTTATTACGCTTCCACCATAACCACCACTTTAAGCAAAGGGGCACCATCCGCCAAGCCTTCCTCCTAGGTATCCTCCCCGCTTCCAACCCAACAAGACCCCTCCCACCACCTCCTCAAAAACCCAGGCTATACCAAAAGGATTCAATACAAACCTCCACAACCCTCTAGCAAACTCAATGAATGAAGAGGTGAGCTACCGACTCCTCGTTCTTCCTGCACAAACAACACTAGTTGACCAAAACAAAATCCCTTCGAATGAGGTTGTCTATGATAAGAATACTCCCATGCATGGCCAACCAATCAAAGAACGCCCTTTAGGATGAGCTTTAACCTTCCACACACACCACTTTGTCGATGGCTACTATTGCCTTGTTGAAATTATTTTGCATTCAGATGGTTTTGGGAGTGGACATATTGTTGTATCTGACATAGTCTTGTAAGAAGTTGGCTGAATTAATCTTCTTGGAGTTTTGGGTCTTTTGTGAGAACTGACATTTAATATAATTCGCTGCGGGAAATTTTTTATTCTTTTATTGTTTTGTTAGGTGGCGGAAAACCTTTACCAAACTGGGTTCATCAGTTATCCTAGAACAGAGACTGACTGCTTTTCACGGAGGACTGACTTGCATGTGAGTAACTTTACTTGTTCATTGACACCTATGATTAAATTCCTGGCTTCCAGGAATTGTTAATACTAAATGTGGAATTCAAATTGCAGATGGTCATGGTCAACTCCACAGAATTGAATTCTGTGTTTGACCACTAGTTGGATGGTATTGTATTTTTGGAATGAATGACGCACCAAGAAGAGTCCTCCATTAGAACTTATGATGAAACACATCAAAACCGTATGAGGAATAATTGTTTCCATACTTATGAGGAATATCCAACAAAAGTTATTTCTATTTGCCTTTTTATGTTAAGAGAGTAAGCACGAGATTTTTGTGAACAACAATTTTTTTACAAGCTCACGTTGCCACACAATCCAAGGACAACGGAACTATTTTCTCTCTTAAGCAATTCATTAGAGAATCTGACAATTAGAAAGTAGAAGATTTTGGATAGCAAGAATAAAACCAAACAAGTATGATTAATCATCATCCTCACTGTATTGACTCTCAGAATCATCCTCTATGGACAGTCCCCTCTTCTATGTTTCACAGGTTACCCTTCGGAACCCCTGAGGGCCGTAGCTTCTTTCTTCATTTGAGTTATCTTCAATGTCCTTTTAATTTTTTTGGTTACTCATGCCGGAATCATATGCATATATTTATTGGTTTGAAGCATATACACACATATCTATTTATCTATCTATCTATATATACACACCAAAACCCATTTAATCGCGGGAGACTAAACTTATTGTTAGGATTAATGCAGAGAGGAGAGGAAGAGAGATAGAGAGAGAATAAGAGTAACGGTGAATGAGAGCACCTAACCTTAGGGTTTACTTCCTATTACTGTTATTTATATAATAAGATCAAAATACCAAAAGTACAATAATACCCCTATCTTAACACTCCCCCTCGGGTTGATACATAAATATTTCTCATGTCCAACTTGCATACAATGGGTTGAAACATTTTACTACTAAGTTGTTTAGTAAAAATATCTGCTAATTGATTTGCAGACTTCGCAAAGGGCATACAAATTGAGCCTGGAACAATTTTTCTTTGATGAAGTGTTGGCCAATTTCTATATGTTTTGTTCTGTCATGCTAGATAGGGTTATGAGTAATATTAATGGTAGCTTTGTTGTCACAATACAATTTCATAAGTTTGTCGCACTCAATCCATAAATCCTATGAGTTCACAAATGTCATGTGCTATAGTCCTATACTCAGCCTCTGTACTCGATCTAACTACCACTGTTTGCTTTTTATTTCGCTAAGCAATCAGGTTATCTCCTACAAATGTGCAATATCCTGATGTATATTGTCTGTCATCAATTGAACCAGCCCAATCTGCATATGTAAAAGCTTCTAACCATGACACGAGAATATGAGCCTTTTGCCAGGAGTAGAATTAAGATATCGTAAAATATGATAAATAGTGTCAAGATGTACACTACGGGGATCATGCATGAACTGACTAATAACCCCCGCAGCATATGCTATATCAGGTCTGGTGTGAGATAGGTATATTAGTTTTTTTACAAGTCTCTGAAATTGACCCTTGTCGACATGTTCTCCATCACCACTACTGTGACGATGATTAGCCTTAATAGGTGAATCTGCAGGTCGAGAACCCATCATATCAACTTCCTCTAGAAGGTCAATAATATACTTTCATTGGGAAATGAAGATCCCATTATCTGATCTAGTTACCTCAATTCCAAAAAAATATCGTAGCGCCCCCAGATCTTTTATCTCAAATTCTTTTGCAAGAAAATATTTGAAATATGTCGAAAAACCCTAGCTGCACCTTGAAATCAACTCAAAATCATCAATAGGGTTGATTCGATCCTTATACACTCTTAATTGGCACCCATGAGGGAAGAATAGACCATTGATCGAAGCAAAAAGGAGGCGTAACTGCGATTTGTGAAGGCAAATCCTAACGGCGCCCAAAATTAAAAAAATGGGGAAAAATATGAAACGAAGTAGAAAAAATTAGGGAAAAATCATTACAATGCTTTTGGGGACCAGCCGGTCATCAAGATAAGTTTTTATTTTTTTAATTTTTTGGGTAAATTACACTGACCTCCTTTGAGGTTTCTGACAAAAACAGAAGCACCCCTTATGCTTTCTGAAATATCACTGACCTCTCTTGTCAGACTTTTTAGATCAAAGTCGTTAGGTAAAAAGGACATTTTACTATTTTGTCCCTACAATTAATTAAAATTTTATTATTTATAAAATAAAAAAATGCTCCCTAATCCTCCCAAACGTACTAAGAAAGAGAGAGAAAAAGGACCTTAATTGGTATCTCACTCTCTTAAATGCCCCGACAATTATAACATCAAATCAATTTTAATTCAATGAGGTGTTCAAACCTGTGTAATTTAATTTTAGCCTTTTCTTTTTAGTTCTTGATTTGAAGGTTGATTGATTATCATAGATTAGATATACAATTTAAGAGCAACCCAACGACGACGAGATGGACAATATAATGAGCAAGATTCAGAGCTTGGGCACCTACCGTAAGATCAATGAGGATTTTTACAGTAGAGCCCTCTCCGGCGGCGTCATCACCCTCGCCTCCTCTATCGTCATGCTCCTTCTCTTCGTCTCTGAATTCAATTTGTCCCCAATCCTTCCTTCTCTCTCAAATACATATATGTGTTGTTTTGTTTAATGGGTGTTTTAATTGAAGCTTCAATCCAACACATTTCCTCATTATTTTCCTCATTTTTCAAACGATTGAGTGAGATCGTCCCAACATAACCAGAATCCGCAGAACCCATTCTCACCCTCGAACCCATTCTCAAATTAGGGTTAGGGTTAGGGTTATTACCCTTCGGTGCAGAATCTACCTTGGGGGTTTGCCTCCATTGCTTCGAATAGCTCGTAATGAAAATTGGGGGTTTCTCAAGTCTCTTGCTCCGAAGCTGGAGGTATGAACCCCTGGCGGAGGGAGTTGTCGCTGGCGGTGGCGATTTCTGGATTCGCTCAAAGCTAGGGTTTTAGCTTGGGTTTGGACGCCGAAAGAGGACAGAGCCACCTCCATGAGCGACACCTCGCCCACTATCTTTGATTTCCTCATGTACTTACCCATGTATGTATCTATCTATCAGCGATATTCATGCAGATGGAAAGGGAGAAAGAGAGAGTGAGACGTGTTTTTGTTGGTTGTTAGAGAGTGAGAGGGGAAGGAGAAGGGGGCGGGGCGGTTTGCAATTGATGGTTAGAGAGAGACTAACCTGCCAATGGAAAATTTTTAGAAGAATAAGGGTAAAATGGGAAAATCATCAATAAATTAGACAGAATTTAACATTTTCCGTTGTCTGTGACAAATGTTTAACAGTTGGGTTAATGTGAAACAGATAACTAAATCAGAAGGAAGGATAGTGATATTTCAGAAAGTATAATTTACCTTAATTTTTTTATAGTGTCGAACTCAGAAAAATAAAAGAGGAAAAAATAGAAATGAGGAGGAAAAGAATTGCTGAGAAATTTTTCTTAGACAAAATTATGCTCTGATACCATGTTAGAATTAATGCAGATAGAAGGACAAGAAAATAGAAAGAGAGAGAATGAGAGTAACTGTCACGACCCATACCCACCTCTATAAGATTAGGGTCGAGACCGGCCAGTAGTTTTAGACTACCCAAGGCCATATCATCCTTTAGTCGTGGTTCTCTATTAATAATTAAGGTGTAAAACATAATACAACGGAAGTTTAATAATAAAACTTGTAAAATTGTTTCCTTTTCCATTATGAATACAATACAAAACTATTTCCATCAGAGTTGTGCATAAGAAAGATGATATGAAATTTCATTATATTACATCACCATACAAAAGTATTACAAGAGGTCCTTTCATACATTATAAAGCAAAAATCAAAAGAGTATATGACTCACAACTCAATATATACAAAGTCTCAAAAAAACAAGCTCTTAGGCAAGTCATCTTTATACATATGCACATCTCAAGCTTGGACAATTCTACACTTCATCACCTGAAAAGATGTAAGATTCAACGTATAAGCTTAAAAGCTCTCGTGAATACTATATACCAAGGTTACAAAAGATTTATGGATATCCTTTGTCAAGCCTTCTTGCTAAATGATGCATATAAACCGAGCTTAAAACATGCCATAGAACCAAAATTCAGGACATTGATAAATCCACTTTGATCATATCAATAAAGCATATAGCATTTCAAATAATATATGATGCCATCACCACGAACCTATTCATGAAGGACTACCAGACCGACTCCGGCATCCTATACTGTAGCCACAATTAGTGGCAAAAAGGTTGAGACGTCTCATTGTAGCACTACTAGTATCTTTTCTTTCCCCTAGTAGCATGGGATAACCGCGAATGACACTAGATCAAAACATATGCATTTCAATATATTGATATCCATGAAAGCATTTAAGAATATTTGATAAGAAACATACGATTTCCATTGTAAATATTTCCATTGAAAAACATAATTTACAAATGTAACGAAGGTATAGTAACGCTTACCTCAAAGACTTATTCTAAAGTTAATCCTTTCTTAATCAAGAGTTCTTACAAGAAAAACATGTATTATACTCATGATAGAATGCACATAAATTCACATTTTGAGGAAGTTATAACAATTATGGGATGTTATATTCCATTCTAGGTTATATCCCACTTAGGACTTTATAAAAGTATCTTAAAAATTAACATATTTATAG